>RJWM01019906.1:0-38071 GCA_004363535.1 Dasyprocta punctata | reverse complement strand
AGTGTAGAGATTCCTCAAGAGGCTAGGATTAGAGATCCCATTCTACCCAGCTATCCCACTTTTGGGCATTTTCCCAGAAGAATTGAAAACATCATACCTCAGTGATATCTGTGCACCCATGTTTATAGCAACCCAATTTGTAATAGCCAGATCTTGGAAACAACCCAAGTGCCCATCAATCAAAGAATGGTATTTTTATACAATGGAGTACTACTCAGCTATTAAGAAAGATTGCAGTGAGACTTTTGTAAGTAAATGGTCACGACTTGAGACCATACTCGTAAGTGAGATAAATCAAACCCACATGTGTAAATACCGTATTGTCTCCCTAGTGTAAAAAACAGAAAAGTATATATGATCCAAAATCTATAATAAATACTACGTAAGAATGAAAAACGGCTCGAAGAGCAAAAGTAACCGGGAAGGGAAAAGGCGGAAAGAGAAAAGGGAAGAGGAAAAGATATAAACCTGTATATATGTGTATGTAAGATAACTAAAATGAACACAGTGTTGAATCTATTCGTTATTGAGAAAGAACCATTAATACTCATATGATTAGATCAATTTTACATGTCTATATCTGTGAATGCAAGTAACCATTTTAAAGATAATGATACGCAGTATTGCAACCATTGTCAAGTTTCTATCATCCAATTTTGTAAACCTGCAATGTTACTGTTGTGTATTTACTCTAGTCGTTTGTTTGTCTCTTTTTTCTTGTTGTCTTTGTTTTCTATGTCTTTTTTTCTGTTTTTCCTTCGCTAAAATAAAAAAAATAAAAAATATATATATATTTTACCTGATAATCATAAATTGCCAAATAAACATCTAAATTGAAGGAAAATTCAATAATAGAATTTTTACATACTTCTTGTGTAGTAAAAGCATCTTATTTCTTGGGATTTTTAAAACAAATTTAAATGTAAATAATATTCTCTTTAGCGTGTTGTATTGTCCTTCTTTCTTCCTCTAATTGAGCATCATTATATGACCTTGTTGCCAAATTAAGTGCCACACATACATTTGTGTATATACACACACAGAGACACTTTCTCTCTGTCCCAAAACAACCCAGAATTTCCTCAAACTCAGCATCCCCAAGATTCTAGTGTACTTTATATAAAATGAAATACACAGGTCTTAAGCATCACATCAGTTATGATAAATGCAAACTATGAAAAATCTTGTACAAGATTTTATGAACAGATTATTTCATTTATCTTGTGCAAATACCGGGAAGTTGATTTGCTACCTGACAGAGTGCCTGTGAGTTTAATTGCTAAAGTTAACTGCTTTTTCAAGAAACCGGTAAATAGTTTTCCAAAGTGATAACATCATCTTTAAATTTCTTTCAGCAGTATTTGAATATTTCTGTTCTATATCCATGACATTGATGTATGTCATTTTTCATTTTAGGCATTCTATTAGATATGCATCTCATCTAATTTTAATTTTTCTTTCCTCAATAAATACCTATATTACTTCCATTTATTTGTGTTTGTTAACCATCTATAGAAAAGTAGATAGATATAATATAGATACACATATATGTACAGATATGTGAACATATTTGTTTAAGTCTTTTGCTGAGTCTTATATAAGATTGAGTTTTAGGGTTTCCTTTTGTAATTTGGAAAAACTTTGTCAGATACACATTGCATAGATATCTTCTTCTGGTATGTGGGTTACTTATTTTTTATTGGTGTCATTTGAAGACAAGATTTTTACTTCCATGAACTCCAATTCATTAGTGTTTTTTTTTACTGTGGTGTTTAGCTACTTTTGTATTGTCTTCATAAAATCTTTCCCTATCTCAGGTTTGTAAAGACAGTCACCTATTTTTTCTTTTAGAATCTTGTTGGAAACTAAAGCTTTCAGGCTGAAATTTGTGATCCATTCTTAATTAGTTTATTATCTTGTGTGCCTGTACCAAATATGACTTCCCATAATGATAACTTTCTGCTTGGGGTGTTCACTATTTTATTCTCCATAAACTGGAAAAGAGCACAGCTTCTGTTGACCACAGCGTGTACTTCATCATGGAGCAGCATTCCTTGAAACAGAACAATTACGAGATGGTTTTAGAAGCTAAGTGCTAGAAAAGATGAATTATATAGAAAACAATTAATTAGCTTGTGAGAAGGTAGCAAGACTTACCAGCATCTTAGGATGTACAGAATTAAATAATATATGCTTGCTTGGGAATGTAGAAATTTATTAAAGATGTGCCCATGTCATTAAATCAGAGTCTTATAAAAGTGTAAAGTACTTCAATATAGCCCAGAATAGATTAAACTTTAGAGCATGATAATGGTTAAGGCCCACAGGTAATTTTAAATTTCAAAATGAGAGATATCATAGTGACATTCTACTCCTTCCTGGGGAAAACACATCTATATATATAAGCATATATTTTAGTGTTTTCTGTCCCAGTGTTTTTCAAACCTTAGAGTGTCTGAGAACCATGGGAACATGTTAGTGGTTTCTTATCAACATTAAGGTCCAAAAGCTTCACCCCATACTGTTTCAACTCATATGTCTGGAAAAAGAGTCAAAAATCTTCACTGTAAGTGACCTGAATTCATACCACAAAACAAGAGGCTTAAGTGTGAATATCCAATCCACTCAGCAATTTATCGTGAGCTAAAAAC
The DNA here is from genome assembly GCA_004363535.1 of Dasyprocta punctata. NCBI lineage: Eukaryota > Metazoa > Chordata > Mammalia > Rodentia > Dasyproctidae > Dasyprocta > Dasyprocta punctata. Next base: position 35,420 of record RJWM01019906.1, on the reverse strand, counting down.
CCTTTCACTCCATCTTAAAGCAAAAATCTCTCAACTCTTTCCCAACACCAGAGTGCACATGCACCATTAATGAGTGAGAGATTTCAGACACAGGAAGTCTCTTAGCTATGAATTCAGTAGTTGGGTATTAAATCTTTGTTGTTGCTAATTAAATCACATCTGATGTGTTATTATTGTTATTACATTTCAGATTTACAACAGTCCAACAAAGTGGCTAACATTTTCTCATTTTAAATACAAAGATTCCAAGTCCATATAGATTAGAAACATTTACCTAACAGTTCTGAAATAAGAATTTAAGTCCAGATTAATCTGATTGTAAAGAATGGGAAACTGTTACTTAAACACAGAAAAGTATGTATACAGAAGTGCCAAGCCCCAGTTTTTATATTTATGTTTTAATATATATAGAATTATACAATTCTCTTGTCTTTCTACCTACCAAATCAGTAAAAGCAGGAAGCAGATTCTTCTCCTAAAAACAATGCAGTGCACAACCATTAGAGCTGACCACTGTAGAGTGTAGCAAACTCTGTGCTCCTAAAAATACTGAAAAATGGCAGCTTTGCAGGGCTGTTCTTAGGATCTCTGCCTCTAACATCTGAAGAAGAATGAACTTTGAATAAACTTAGTAAATTCTGAGATTTCAGTCTTACTCTGAGTACAATTTTTAAACCTGCCCAAAATCTTTTGTGTTTTCTAGCTTGAACAGGTGATATTTTAATCTGTTGAGAAACATTTCTTTCTAAGTAGCTCCCAAACTCTTGAATATCCTCTGTCCAGTCACTATGGGGAAATGACTGTCCATACACTGAAGCAAGGGAACTGAGCACTGCAGGTCTAGGTTGTGACACTCTGACCACTGAAGACCATGGGTCTACATCAATTGGTTACTGGCCTTCAGCAGTAACAATGACTCTGATGACAGAGTTACTGAGAGAGAAAGTTGCCCTTTATAAGAATGGGCTTCCTGCAGCTCCATCCAATGAAGTTGGCTCCTTTGGTGAAAGAGTCCTCCCTCCATAGTGTAGACTGTAAAGAACATGAAGTGAATCCTGAGCAGATACTCATTCAAGGCTCTGCTACTCATCTGCATTGGTGACCTAGATCCAATAATTTTAGCTTATGTTAGAGTTTCTTTGTATTGGAATAAAGAAAATGAAAGTGTTAAAATAATTAAGCTAGGTAATGTTGTAAAGTATCTGGCAAATGTTTTCATTCTTAGAGTGTGCATTCAGCATATATATGTGCCCTCCTTGTTCTTGAAAGAGTTACAAACGTATTCAAGTTGTATCATTTTTCATTTCTGAATTTGTTATCACTCTCGCTGCATTCCTTCATATTTATCCCTCTAGAGCCTCTGCCTTCTCCTGTTTATTTAACAAAGTCCTGCCCCATTTACAGACTCATCTGTTAAGTACTTTGGGAGTTCCCCTCAAAGTGCTTCCTGTGTCCTGTTATATTACATCCCTGTCTAGGTCAGAACACCACGTTAAAAATTTTGTTACATTTCAGGCTTTGCGTGGCTTCTCCTGTCTGCTTGTCTATCATAAGGACTCAGGGAAGAAATGAGTAATCTTTTCTGCCTCTCACGATGAAGTACTAGATCTATATTTCTTAATTAGATAAATTTGGAAGACAAAAACAACATCAATAATGTGATTTAGATAAATCTTTTATAAAAATTTATAATAAGTACTCTGATCTAGAAAAATTAGGAAGGAATATGATACATTTCTGGACTATTATGTATTTTTAGAAGGAATCAATGGTCTGCAGCTGGCAGAAAGCCAAAGCAAAGCAAACAATTTTTTAAAACACATAAAGTACTCTTGGGTGACTTTGACCATGTGGGAGATGTGATCCCAACACAGAGCCTGTAGATCAGCTGAAAAACATCACACTGTGGAAGATGCTAAGCCTTTCTGGCAGTGACCATAGCACTGAGAGCAATGAAGTTTCATTAATATGGTGAATTCACCCAGTCTGTTACCTGTTCAAGTTGAAATGATTATTCTCCTTGAGTGGCTTGAAGACCTGTAATGGACAGTTAATAGTGTTAACCCATAGACTGTATAACCTAAGGCAAATCATCTAACCTTGAACCTCATTCTTCTCCCTTTTAACCCTGGCAAAATTGTACATTTTAAATAAATCTGGCAAAATCAAACAAGAAAATTCATGACAGATGACTATAGTGTTTCTATACTCTCTATATTAGTTAATATTAGAGATAGCTACTAAATATTTTCAAAAGTTGGGTAGAATGGGAAATATGGTAGGACTGAGTGTTAGGGTTGGGATACAGACTGTCCCCTAAATCCCTTATGTGCTCAGAGGCTGGGTTTATGGGAGGTGACTGAATCACAGGGTTCTCTACACATCAGTAATGTGTTCCTCAGCTGAATGTGCTATTAGGAGGGAGGCCTCCTCAGAAGCAGGTCACCAGGGGTGTGACCTGGAAGTGACTGTCTCCTTCTGGGCATCTCCCTTTGTTTTCTGCTTCCTAATGCCATGGCACAGTGCCAAATAAACCTCATCCTGTTGCTCAGCATCAGGCATTGCACTACAGCAATGCAAAGCAGATATAGACAGCGGGATTGATATTCCCCAGAATTTCAGGTATCCACTGTGAGCCCTGGGACAATCCCTCAAGGATAAGATGGTTCTGTAATTCCTTGCATATTGATGTGGGGAACCACTCAGATGACTCTCCTTGATCTTCCTTGAAAGAAGAGCAACTATCTCCATTTTGGATAAGCTTGGCCTTAACTATCATGTACTGATATGTACAGAGCTGGCTAGGCTATTTCTTTATCCCTTCAATTGACTTTAAACAATGTAAACTGGACTAGTTGAGGTATCTATGTGTACCCCTGGAAGAAATACTGCTGTTTCCCTGCCCAGTAACTCCCAGAAAAAATGGTTCCACCTGGTGGGATGGAGAGCAGGGCTCCATGCTGTCAGCTGGAACAGAACCTTGAAAAAGAGGCTATGACTTTCCAGGGCAAAAAGAGTTGTGCATCAGAACTGCAGCACCAACCTCAAATTATTAGATACCACCTCGGTTGAGTTATGCAGATTACTCTCTCTGCATTTCTTGCCCTCTGTATACCATAGAAGTGATCTCAGACCTCCTTCCTAGCCCAGTTCACTGCAGTCACATATTTCCTGCCACTCTCACTGTCACTCATCCCTGAGCCACTGTCCTCATGGAAAATTAATAAAACCCAGGTTTGGTCCTAGGCTGTGGCCTTCATTCTGGTGAATCACTGTCTTGGCTGGCTTTAGAACCTTTCCTGGAGATATATATATATGTATATGTCTTAGTGTCTTTATTCTCACCTTGGATTGCACTGGAAGTGGTAGGTTGAAATTAACTCACTAGAACTTCAATAACTTTTCCACAGGATTGCAAAATAAACTTTCCTGGACCATGACAAAGGCAGGAAAGGGATTTCTTCTCATCTAAGGCTACAGCACCACTGAAAAACTATTTGAAAATATTTTCTCTTGAGTTTGTGGGAAAGAAACTGACACTCTCAAGGGTAGAAATACCATTCAAACATTATAATGAAAGTAACCAGCATTTGACTGGAAATAATTTTTTCAAACGCTAAAGCCAATTTTTTTGAACTGTATTATCAGTTATTCTAAGTTTGAATTCAAGTTTTCAGATGATGCAAAGGTGGCTGACTGTCTTAGTTACTTTTCTCATTGCTAAAATAAAATACCTGACACACAAAATTAAGGGAGGAAAGGTTTATTTAGCTCACAGATTGTAGAGGTTTTAGTCTGTAATCAGCTGGCCACAAGGCAGCTCAGCATGGCACAGGGGCAACAGTTCATGGTGGCAGAAGACAGCAAAAGCAGCAAAACAAAAGGAAGGAGCCAGCCTCTTCCCTCCCCCTTATATGGTATGCAGGCTACATGCCCTAGGGTGGGTGTAGTGCTCGTATCTCCAATTGCAGCACTGCACAATGAGCCAATCACAAACTCTGGATTCAACTGCCTCTGAAAAGCCTGCTCCTTGTGAACATTTGAGACTTTGTAAGAACATCTAGACACAAACCATAACACTGGCTCTCAAAGCTGTTCTCATAATGAAGATATAGCACATCAAAGAGCAGTTAGAGCAGAGCTTGACATCAGAAATGCTTTTAAATGCTTTTATGGTAGTTTTCGTTTTTTTTTTTTTTTTTTTTTTTTTTTTTTTTTTTTTTTTTTGCAGCACGAGGGATAGAACTCACAACCTTGCACCTGACAGACAGGCACTTAAGCCACTGAGCCAAACTCCTGGCTGAAATGCTTTTAAATTAGGGGTTAATCTTACCCTACACACTGAACAACAACAGAATTTAGTTAAAAGTAGTTTCACACAATGCTTAAATGGAAAATTCCAGTTATCCATGGCTTCTGGTTAACAAAAGTGTAACCATAAAACTTGTACTGTGGATAATGATTTTTCTGCCTGCCTTTCTGCTTTAAGCAGTCAGCTCCAGTGTGCACGTGTATGAGTGTGTTTTCTGGAAACTTAATGTCTTATTTTTGCATCTCTGAAAATAAGTAATTTAGAATTTTGCTTCCCAAATTATATATGAAAAAAAAGTAAAAGTTTAAGAACAGTGTGAATGGATGCCCCAATCCATCATATTTTTAAAAGTTACCATGAAATTGGTTTGTTTGCATAGATTGATTAGGTTTTCCATAGTAAGTATGAAATGAAAATTCAGATAACTAAGAGTTCAGTTTGTCTGGTTTAATAAGGTTAATCATTATTTCACTACAGTAAACAAGTAAATGCTGAAATAGTGGGTCTTTAACTTGAAGATTCTTATTTTGATTTTTAGCATATTCAGATCCCCATATTTAAATATAGTTGCTATAGTTAAGGATAACTGCACTATCACAAATCCCTTGTGAAGTTATATAGTTACTTTGATTTTGAAAATCAAGCTAGTTGATTTGGAATCCAAAACCTCAGAAGTTTTCACATAGATGCATCATTTCTCAGAGTCCTACAAGTAGGTCCACAGAATGGGCTGATGGGACAATTGTCCACCTCTACCCACATTATCCATTGGCAGGACAGAAGAAACATGTTCTGTAAGATCTAGCAGAAGGAAGGAAGGAATGATGGAAGTCAGGGCAGGAGTATAAAATAAAGACAAAAAATAGGTCAAAAGGAAAAGATTAGAAAAAATAGGGAAAAAAAGATTTTCAGAGTTTTTTAAGTACCACCTCTTGTATTGGAGATATCAAGAAATGTTATAAAATGGAGCAGCAGTATAACTCATCAAAGAACTTTTCAGAGTTGCTAACGTGCACTTCCCATCCCAGATGCATTGAATTTAAGAAGCCAGAGGTGAGGCCAAACAGCATGCATTGTTAAAAGCTCCCCACATGAGTCTGATGCACCCTGTATTTTGAGAACTAGCGGAATTTTAATGTAACTGTAAGGAAATAAAAAGTGTCACATTTTGAGTGTTCATTAGGACCATTGCACAGTACCAGATTTTATGTTGGGATTATATTCTCCAGTAGAATATCTGTATTCATTGAGTCACAAAAAAGTAAGTACAGGAACCTGGATGATAACTAAGCAAGTAAGATGAATGCAGTTAATGTTAGAAGCTCAGTCACTGAAAAATCACTAATTAAATTATAGCCAAAAAAAAATCAGAAGAATAACAACTGCCTTTCCAACTGACAGGACCAAGACGTAAGATGTGTCCAGAGTCCTCAAAAGTAAATTCTTTTGGACACAGACTCCTTTCAAATGGGTGTCCATTGAAGACCTAACATCCATTCCTAGCAATGATGGACAAGTCCTTGTCAGTCTTTTAAAAAAAGAGCACTTTAGTCTGAGAATTGATATTGTCACAGCTTTCCTGGTAGGATCAGTCTGGGCAATTAGCATCCCTCCACACAGGAGTCCATGCTGAGCCCTGCACTGCACCTGCAGCCAGCCACTGTGTATTAAGATTTACATATCTATACAATGGGTATATGCTTTGATTTTACCTAAGCTTTGAGGCATGCAGGTTCATATGAGATCATACTGTAAACAATGTTTTAAATTTCTTGCCCTATCTGCATAACATCAGATAACCTCAGCCACTGGATAATCCCCTAGTATTCCTTCTTACCTGCCACTGAGAATGTCCGGACATGCAACAATGTTCACAAACATATTTGTTCAAATGAATGTTGAACATATGCATACTGGAAGTCCCTGTGCCACTATGGAACATTATTTCAAGGAGACTTCTATTTTCCCACGTTCCCAGGCTTGTTCACCTAGAAGGTGCCTTTGTGTGGACTAGACAAAGGAATGGTTTCTTCTAGTGGCCCATTTGGAGGGTTTTTGCATACTTTTCTGACACTGCATAGATCTACATCAGTTAGCACAGAGGAACTCAGGAGCTTGTCACTGAGAATGGCTGCAGTTCACTTTGGGGGAGCTTTGGTCCTTACTTTGAGCATTGCTTCCTGGCTCTGGAGGGGAAAATGTGTGCTTTTCAATCTCCAGGAGAAGCTTGTCATGCTGGCTTCCTGATAGGTACTCAACTGTTCTCATTGTTGGAGGAACTCAGGACCTCATTGTCACTAAGGATGGCTGCAGTACTTTTTGGGGGAGCCCTGGTCCTTATTTTGAGTGTTGCCTCTTGCCTCCAGTGTAGATCCCTCAATCTACTGGCACAAATCCATCACCCCACTGGCATAGACTTTATAGCTTCAACCATTGACATTTGGAGCTCCCCAGCACAGATTCATGAAACAGACTTGCACAAATCATTGTCATGGGTTCTAGGCCTCCAGCTGGACTTGTAGGGGACATTGTCATGGGCTCTAGGTATTAGCTAGACTCGTGCAGGACATTACTGTGGGATCCAGGCCCTTGACTAGATTTCCTTGGGTCTTTAATGTGTGAACATATTTCCTGAAATTTCTTTGTATTAGATTCTTGGTGACTATCATAAATAATAATATGAATTGTGTGTCCTGTATTATCTTGTTCTCCTTGAAAGCCCTGACTACAGCTTCAGGTAAAGATATCTAGCAGATAAATATAAAAAGCAAAAACTCAGAAAGAAAACCAGGTTTGAGGTCTGCTCAGTGAGCACAGGTTCAGAGGTGGCAAATCACAGCCTGAAAACATGCAGGACATTGAAACACTGAAGCAAAGAAGCTCATCTTGTCCAATGTTGCCAACCCCTATTTCATGACAAAGTAGTTTATAGTGAACTAAACAAACAACAGCAACAAAAAACCAACCACAACGAAAAACCTGAAAAGTAAAATGTTACTGATGGCTTGGGGGATGAGGTGGAGAAGTGTGGAGAAAGATTAGAGAGCATAGTTTTTCACAAAAACACAGTCTGTAGGGAATGATTCATTCAACCATGAGAAGTTCTTCAGGGCAGCAGGACTACTAAAACAAGGTATTAAATTTTAACCCTTTACAACTTCCCCTTTACACACAAAAAGATAAAGTACCAGGGAACTGCTTATAAACATGTGTTCTTCAGCAAGTTTCTAAACTCAGAGCCAAGCCAGCTGTAAGGGAGCAGAGGTTAGGCCTTCACAGAAAACCACATGTTCCACAAACACATACTGCTTTATGTATGTGTTTGTGTGTGGGTGTGGTGGTATATAAATATATACACTGACATGTGTGTATATACACAGTAAACACCCCCTCTCATCCTCCTCTTTTTAAGTAAATTGAAGGGGAAAGGAAGATTCCCTATAAAAACAACATGTCACCTTGCTCAGCTGTCTAATAAGTTTAGCTGAACTCAATGTACTCAAATAGAAAGAAGGAGGAAGAAGATATTGTGATAAGGCAGCTTCATGCAGGGTATTCAGTCAAACTTCATTCAATTTTTGTGGTACTGGTTATCTGAGAGAGAGCCTTGTGCATGCTACACAAGCGCTCTAACACTGAGGTGCCCCCTCAACACTCCTCCATTCAGTTTCTGACTACTTACTATTCCTGGCATTGTTAGGCACTGTGTGTGATACAAAAGCAATTAAAAGATCAGTGGCTGTTATCCATAAACAGTAAACTTTGAGGAAAATATTTAATCCCTGTGATAAAACAACTAGGTGAATCCATACCTCTAATTTGACCCTCTCATGAAATAGATTTATAGCAGAGATGCTCACAAGCTCACATGACAGGAAGAGAAACAATTTGGGATTGTAGTCTGCCCTCTGCCACCAATTTGCTCTATTATTCTGACTAATTCATCTCATCTCTCTTCTTGCTCTAAATAATCTCCAGAAAGCATCTGGCTTCCTCATCTGTGAAATAGTGTTTGGTTTCGAAAAAGGGTCACAAACAAACTGCCTATAAAGGAATGGAGTGGGTTTCAAATATCCAAACTGGGAGTGGGGCACCTGTGTGAAACCAGTTAGATGCTGGCTTCCACATCTGCTGACTGCCTTGTAACAATGTGTCCTGTTTTTACTTTTCAAGAAAGTTTGGCCATCTGTATTATTCAGAGACCACATAATTCTTAATATTATACAAAATTAATAAGATGTATCTGGGTTCCTCATGTTTGCCCACAAGCTCCCAGTTTGCCAATTAGCAATCTCCAGATTGAACAACCCCAGCTGTTTCTTTTAGTTCAAAGAATAGATGAGTTTTAGGTGCAGGTGTCTCAGAACTGCCTTGTAGATCTCCTACTGCCAGCAGACAGTGTGCTAGTGAGACCTTGATCTCTCTGCTGAGGACTTTCAAAACACGTACAACATTTTATCCACAGCTCTACTGACGGTATGCTGCCTAATTCCAAGTCTGGAAGAAACTCTAGTCTGCCTTGTGGCATTTCCACTCCACCAAAGTCAGCACTACCTAAAATCTGCAAGAGGACATCTCCTGACCTAGTCAATGGGTGTTCTCCCAAAGTTGTATTCACTTACAGCTCTGAAAAATACTTTTGGCTGCCTGAGAAAAACTCAGGAACCTAGAAATAACTCTGCACAGGATTCATATTCCAGAGTATCTAGACATTTTGTGTTTCAGAATTATTAAAATAGGAAATCAGAAGCCATTAAAATATTAATGGCTTCTGAAACGTTTTGCCTCATTCCTTCAGAGACTCAATAGAATTCATCTGGAGCATAAATTCCTGGATGTTGGTGACTTGGGCAAATTTTAAGATCAATTGTCAAGTTGTTATCTACAGAGGTTACACCAATTTATATCCTAGTGAAAAGGGCTTAGATCATATAAACAAAATAACATTAATTGAGGCTACAATGTGGACAAGATTTTTTTGGTCTTGTTTTGTATTGTGTTTGTATGTTTGTTTTGCTAGGCATAAGGAACAAGGAATGAATATATTTGGTCCCTAGCCTCCCAGAAAAGGCATCAGGAAACCAGAACCCACTGACTACATGTGGTCTATTTCCTATTTTGATACAGTTTTTTATAACACAGTCATGCTCACTATTTAATTACATGTTGTTTATGGCTGCATTTTTACTAGAAGAGAACTGAATAGTTAAGGTATACAGTGCCATTGGGACTTTTCCACTTCGGATCCTGTAAGCATACCTAATAAAACACTTGCATAACATACACATATTTTGTATTGAATGTGTTCCCCTACAGAACCTTAACTAATGTATTTGCTATAATGAAGGCGGTAGGCAATAACAAATGCTGATGAATTCTCACACATTGTTGGTTGATTTTTTTAAATTTAATTAAGTTTATTGGTACAATTTAGATATACATGGGATGAGGAAAGGAGAAAAAAAGAAGGGAAAAAGAAAAATAAATTTATACAAAATATTTAAGATAGTTACACTACTAATTTTTATTAGTTCACTGAAAAGTTTGTGTTTATGTTCTTCGATCAGTTTTTCATGCCTTTATCTTGTAATATGAGTAACTACTTTGAAGATAATGATACACAACACATTAATCATTGTTGCTTTCCTTTTATCTTGTTTAGAAATTTTGTATCATTGTTTTTATTGTTTTTTCTTTAAAATTAAAAAAAATATAGATAGTGATCACACTTATTTTATGGAATCTGTACATGTTATTTCTTGATTCGTCTTCTGTTCCCATTCCCATCCCATCCTTTCACACCCCCTTCCACTCCCCTTCCACCAAGTTCTGTTTTCATTTTGTCCTTCTTTTCTCATTTTTTCTTTCCCTTTCTCCCTTTCATCCTCCCCCACAGTTCTCTTTTACTTTTGAAAAGTTTCTTCCTATTTCATTGTTTTGTACATTTTGATTCTTATTTACATTTTCAGTTTCTCACACTGCTGGTTGAATTTTACAATGATTCATTGGAAATAAAAAAGCTTGGCATTTCCTCCAAATATCCAAAATGCTGTCACCATTGTACTGACTAATTTTATTCTGGAATTTACTGGGAAAAAAAGAATATACATGTGAAAAAAATATGTTCACATTAGTGCCTCTATGAATTTTAATAATAGCAAAAAATAGAGAAAAATATCATTTATCATCTGATGAGTGGGTCAACAAAATGCCATACATCCATTCAAGAATGTACAATCGGCAATCAAAAATAGATTTAGCAAATGCTGACATTTATGAAAATCCAGCAAACAAGAGAGACATAAGAAATTAGTCACTGCAGACCACACACTCTATGATTACATTTGTGTGAAATGTGCAGAATAGGTCATCCACAGAAATAGATAAGTGGTTGGCTGTAGCTAACAGAATGGACAAGAAGGGATGATTATTTGTTGCTACAGAATTCCTTTATAACATCTTGAAAGTGTATTGAAGTTTGACTGTGATGATATCACACATTTCTGAGTACCCTAAAAATGAAATTATGCCTTTTGAGATGCCTGTGAATTAGTGATATATGAATAAATCTCAAAATGGCACTATGAAAAATGTAAAGTTTTAATGAATTAGAAAATGTGGATAGATGTTTTCATAACATTTACACTAGAACAGAATTTGTGTAGAAAATAGTCTTAAAATTGAGTGTATAAAAATAATATGACACGGTAACAAACTTTTTTTAAAACACAGGGAAATTTTTAAAAACATACATGATAATGGATTCATAGCTGTACAGATCCACAAACGAGTAAGAAAATTGCACCCTGCACACCATCCTTGGACTTACACAGTTTGCTCCCCTCCCAGCTGTTTCCTTTTCATCTAATGAGTTAAGAAGTTGTTAGCATGGACAAAATGAGACACAGCTACTCAGTCTCATGACAGTGCTGCCTCTCTTGGTGTAATATGGTACAAGTGTCTGTAAAAAGCCCTTGTCTCAGCAGCCGATGAACTTATAGTTCATTTTTTCTGGATTTTAGTTTTATTTTTCTATCTAATCAAGATGTGAAAAGTTCTAGGCGCAACTGAAAAATAAACACAAAATCAAAAACATAATTGAAAATGTTTCAGTGATAAAATCTACACATATTTAAGCAATATAGCTAAAACTTGAGGTAAATTCCTCCATTTTTCCTCCTTTGGTTTAATGAACATAATTTATAATTCAGTAAATATAATAGTTGAATATAATTTAATATTCAATAAATATAATAGTTGAATGTAATTTATTGCTATATAAATAGAATATATTATATTATAAAATACATTATTTTATAGAATAGAATGCAATTCTATTTTTATAGAATAGAATGTAATTTATTACTATATAAATAGAATTATTATATTATATTACAGAATAGAAAAGAATATTATAATCCCTTTCAGTAAAGTCAGCCTTAGCATCTCTAATAAGTGTCATGGATAACTATTCCTTTAACAAGAACTTTCTGGAAATTTTATATTACTGCTACATCACTGTAGTTTTTCTAGTATGCAATTCTTGGTGCAGTTATATATGATGAGTAAGATACAGTTTATCATTTCAGTTTTTAAGTGTGAAAATTATGGCTCAGAAAATACAACAGCAATTACAAAACATCACACTTTCAACAAGCAACAAAATGAAAACAGAAATTGGAGCCATTTGCCTTTCAAATTAAACTTTTTTCTCCTACATCATTCTCTGGAGATGGAAAACTCAGAGCTTCACACAGTCTTCAATTTTCACAGAGGAGAGTTACTTCACAGAAAAGAGTGCAGAAAACTGGAGTTGATAAAAAGGAGTATCTTATATCTATATCAGTCCATCTAAATTTCTAGAAAAAATATTCACAAAACTTAATTTTGTGAGTCTCTTCCATTATAAACTCATCCTACAGTTACATGAGTTGGGAAAGCACTGGATTGACAAAGTTTATTTCCTTTAACTACAGAATATTTAAATGCATTTTTCATCTGAGAGTGGGAGTATATATCCTACAATTTCCAAGACTGATTTTCTCAGGCAATGGAGTTCTGAGAAAGGCACTTTAGTGAAGTCTGTCATTCAATAAGAGAAGACCCAAGGACATATCTGACTTTTAGTTCCTGGCCATGTGTGAGCCAAGTCTCCACTATGAAAGATGATTTGAGAAAAAAAAGTGGCATCTTATTCCCCAGCTGATGTGCATCCACCAGCTTTGGCAATTGTCCTAGACAGAGATGAAAGCTTAAAAGTGACTTTTAATTGGCAGAAAATCAGAACTTGTTCAAAAATAATTTGTTCGGCATTTTAATAAGATTTAAATGCAAAACCAACTATCTGTCCCTTTGAACCATCAGAACATGATTGGGTGCCTCGATGTATTTCCTAATATTCTAGTGACCTTCTAAGGGAAATCTGGCAAAGTAGAGGAAAATGTATTGCGATCAAAGCTTGTGGAGAGATTTTGATACAGGAAACTTAATTTTGTGTTAGTAACTATCAATTGAATAAGAAATAAAAATTATAATTTTTTCTGAGCAGTTTTTAGTAAGTTAAGTGACAGAAAAAATATGGCAAAATCACATTACTAGAAACAGATACAGAAATCAGAAATATCAGTAGGAAGAACAACAGAAGAATCGGTTTATTTTACAGCATTTTTTATCATTCTTATTCTAGATGATGGTGAAAGAGCAGTGATTAAACAAGATCTGCAGCAGAAAGAAAACACAATGACAATAAAGGGAGTAATTTTCAGTACTCTCAATGTTAATGATTTCATTTCCTTAATCAAAAGGCACAGATTGACAAAATGAATCAAGAAACAAGAGAGACTACAAAGTATATTCAAGAAACACATTTAACTCCATCCAAAAATCAGAGACTAAAAATTAAAGGATAGACAACAATATTCCATGCTATGGGAATCTGGAAACAAGCAGGAATAGCTGTCTTATTCCCACATAAAGTGGATTTTAAGTCAAAATTGATCAGAATAGGCAAATAACATCTCTATATATTGGTGAAGGGAATAAGTCAATAGAAAAAGATAATAATTATATATACATATGCACTAAAAACTGCACTCAAATTCATAAAATAAACACTACTGGACATAAAAGGTCAGGTAAACATTAATACAATTATATTGTGCAATCTCAATACACCACTGTCACAAATAGATCAACTAGGACAAAAAAATCAACAAAGAAATATCAGAGTTGGAGGGAGGAGGAATTGGGGGAAAAAAGAAGAATCAAGGTATATCATGTACAGTTACAAATTCCCTATCATGGGTGCTATCATTATGTATATCTAAAATGTACTGTTATAGTTGATGTCTAGATGTCACCTCAAAGCTTCAAGCAGTCATGGGAGGTGGGATTTTCAGAGGTAGATGAATCTAGAGTTTGTGATTGATTCATGGTCCAGTGCCAGGGTTAAGGATGTAAGTGCTACACACGCCTTAGGATGGGTAGCCTGCATATAATTAAAGGGACAGAAAGAGACTTGTCTCTCTCTCCATTGTTGATTTTGCTATCTTCTGCCACTATGAACTGCTGCCTGAGGTGAACAGCATGAAGGGATGTCCCTCCCATCACCAACCCTACCACTGGGACTCAGGCAAACCAAGACAGAAGGCCCAGAGAATGACCCCTCCCCTCAATGCTGCCATGACTGAAGCAAACTGCTCAGGAAGGCCCAATGACCAGAGGGAATGCTGGTAACAGAGTAGGGTCCCAAAAGGGCATGCAGAACAGACCAGTGGGACTAGTAGTGTGAAAAGTCTGAAGCAACAATGGCAATACTACCTAAAAAGTGGTAAGTTAGGTGAACCAGCATTATGCTTGGGGACAAAGACACATAGAATAGAAGCAAGCAGGTAGGGCTTTCCCTGTTCTCTTTTGTTCTGTTTTATTTTGGTTTGGTTTTTGTTTTTTCACTTGTTTGTTTTGCTTTGTTTGCTTTTCTCGTTTCTTTTTTCTCACTTTTCTAAATGGCTGGGACCAACTCCATTTACAGAAAACTAATCCCATCCCTCAAACCCAGAGACCAAGTTCAGACAATCCTTTGCTTACTTCCTCATTCTTTCTCTTCTCTCCTGTCCTCTAGTTTCCCAAAGTTTGTGTAATGATCTTTTATCCTCCAACCTTGCTTCTACAGTCTCTTCATTTATCTTTTTTATTCACTATCCTTCTTAAATCTCCCCACTGCAGGGAAAAACCACTCTACCAAGGGGAAACATTTTGAATACAATCTTTCAGTTAACCATCAATTCTGTTATGTAATTGTAGATTTTGCTCCTATGGTCTAAGATACAAAATTAATAGCTACCACAGTTTGTTAGTTTACAATCTGTGCTTGATGCAATTGTTATTGCTAATTATATTACTTTAGCTAGATGTTGTATCTTTTGTAATCAGTTGTTCACCCTTCTGTAACAATATTGGGACACTCTGGGGTAATAACTTCACCACAGCCCAACATCAAAAAACTAGGAACTGAGCCAAACAGATAACATTTCACTCTCAATTAACTTTGAAGGTAGGATCTTGAAACAGACACAAGCCAAGAACCTCCTCCACACAGGAAACATCCCTGAGGAACAAACTGTTCCCAGAGAAGACTTGATAGTAGAGATATAGCTAACTACAATATAAATTTACAAGGATCAACACAGAAAAAAAAACTAAAATTCTGAAATGGAAAATGACAAGATGCAGAAGCAAGATGCAATCTCAGACCTCTAACCCACCCTTAGCAAGCCCAGTAGATAGCAAGATAGAGGAAAATGGAGTATACATATCTGAAATTTCTGAACTGATAGCAATTGAGGTAAAGACACAAATACATGAGGCTATGCAGAAAGCCAGATCAGAAATAATCTCTCAGGTAAAAAAAGAAATGTCAGCATTCATAAAGGAATTGATCAGCAAATCTAGAGTAGGGATAGATAAAAATGTAAATAATGATAAGAAAAAAGATGGAAACTGTGAATAATCATCACAGGAAAGAAATAGAATGCATGAAACAGATTCAAATATATACAGGAAATTAAAAGTTCCATTGAAATCTGGCAAAACTACCTAAACAAAACTGAAGATAGACTTTTAGACCTTGAAGACAGAATGATGACCAGCAATTGTGAAAGGAAAGATATCTTAAAAATAACAAGGGATCAAGAAATAACAACTCAACAACTGCAGGATGGTATGAAGAAAAAATGATATAATACAGGTAAGTGACACTGAAAAAGCAAGAGACAACACAAATGACATAAAAAGACTACTTTCAAAATTAATAGCAGAAAGTTTCCCAAACATGAAAAAAGAATGTGAAATTCTTTTCAGATAAATGAGGCATATAGAACTCCAATTAACCATGACAAAAATGAATCTATTCCCAGGCATATAATAATCAAGATCCCAGAAACACAACACAAGAACAGAATATTAAAAGTTTTTAGAAGGAAAAAAATCACCTATAAAGGGATACCTATCAGAATCATGGTAAACTTCTCAACACAAACCTTCAAGGAAAGAAGACCTTAAAGAAAAGTATATGAAGTCCTGAAAAAAAAAAAAACTAACCCAGATTGATGCACCCCGCTAAACAATCTTTCAAAATTAATGGAGAAAGAAGATAGTTTCATGACAAAGAACAACTGAAGAAATTCATGACCACCAAACCAACCCTACAAAGAGTACTGAAAGATATTTTAGACAAAGATAAAAATGACCACAAGTACTAGAACATCAACAGAAAGGGCAAGAAATTAAATGGAGGGAAAAATACAGAACCAACAGCCTTCCCGTACATAAACTATACTTTCATTGACAGAAAAATTAGAGAAACAACATATTTCACAATAGTATCCAAAAAAATGAAATCCTTAAGAATCAGTCTAACAGAGCAAATAAAATATCTATACATGAAAATTACAGTACTCTGAAAAAGGATATCAAAATGGATACCAGAAAATGGAAATATATCTATTGCCTATGGATAGGAAGAACTAGCATTGTAAAAAAGGCCACAGTCCCAAAACTATTATACAAGTTTAATGGAATCCTGATGAAAATATCAATAGTATACTTCACAAATCTGGAGAAAACATTTATAAAATTCATATGGAAACAGAAAAGACCTAGAATAGCAAAGGAAATCCTGGCCAATGAAGGCAAAGCAGGGAGCATCACAATTCCTGACTTGAAATTATACTACAAAGCTACTGTGATAAAATCAGCATGGTACAGGCAAAAAAAAAAAAAAAAGAAATACTGAGCTGGGGAGCAATGGAACAGAATAGAAGATGCAGGCACAACTGCAAACACACTCATCCACATTATTTTTGACAAAGGGCCAAACATATTCATTGGAAGAAAGATAGCCTCTTTAATAAATGGTGCTGGAAAAACTGGCTTTCTACATGCCAAAGACTAAAACTAGACTTACATTTATCACCATGCACTAAACTAAAGTCAAAATGGATTAAAACTCTAAATATTAAAACAGAAACACTGAGTCTACTGAAGACAAAATAGGTAGGAATCTTGAAGACTTAGAGGTAGATAGTTCATGAACAAAAACCAAGCTGCATGGGAAGTATGTGAAAGAATCAACAACTGGAGTTACATCTCATTGAAAAGATTTTACACATCAAAAGAAATCACCAACAAAGTGAAAGAAAACCCACAGGGTGAGAAAAAATTGTAACTAACTGTTCCTCAGAAAAAGGACTTCCATCTAGAACATGTAAAAAACTGAAAAATATTAGGCCCCCCAAATTCAAGGACTGAATACAAAATGGGCATCTGAGATGAATACACACTTCTCAAATGAAGAATTGTAAATGGCAAATAAATACATGTAAAAATCTTTAATGCCACTGGTCATTTGGAAAATGCAAATTAAAACAACACTGAGATTCCATCTCACACCTGAAAGAATAGCTATCATCAAAAACCAACCAGTAACAAAAGACACACTTCACTGTTGGCGAGGTGTAAATTGATAGGAACTACTGTGGAAATCAGTGTGGAGATTCTTCACAAAACTAGGATCAGAGGTCCCATTCAACTCAGCTCTTCCCCTTCTGGATATTTTCCCAGATAAATTAAAAACATCATACTACAGTGATATATGTGCATCCATGTTTATAGCACCACAATTCATAATAGTTCAATCTTTGAAACAACCTAAATGCCCATCAAATGAGGAATAGATAGAAAAGATGTGGTCTTTTATATAATGGACTACTACCCAGCCACAAAGGAAGATAAGCTCAAGGCTTTTATAGGTAAATGGATGCAATTACAGATCATATTCATAAGTGAAATAAATCAAACTCATATGTGTAAACATCATCTTGTCGCCCTAGTATGAGAAACTAAAAGAGTAAATAAGATACAAAATCTGCATTAGTTATTGAGAAAGGGAAAGAAACTAATCAAAAAGAAAAAACAATAGGAATGGGGAAAAGAGAAAAGCAGGAGGGAAATATATATAATTTCAATTAGTTCACTGAAATGAACAATTTGTCTTTATACTGTTTGATTAATTTTTCATGCCTATATCTTTTAATTTGAGCAAATACTTTGAAGATAACAATATGTAATATATTAGCCATTGCTAATCACCTATTATCTTGTTTTGAAATTCTGTATCAATTTTTTGTTTTTCTCTTTAAAATAAAAATAGAACTGTTGCCCTTCTGCCATGGGCCACCCTGGCTTGGAGCTAGCTATTTATGGACAGAAACTTCTTCAAACTGTGAGCTAAATAAAGCTTTTCTCCTTTAACTTTGAGGGTTGGGCATTTTTTCTCAACAATGAGGGAAAAGTAACTAAGATGGACCAATAAATTAATCTAAAAATAATGAAATATCAGAGTTGAATCAAACCTTCAAACAAATGAACTTAGTAGATATCTACAGTGCTCCACCAAACAGCAATAGAACACATATTCTTCTCAGTAGCACATGGACCTTTCTCCAGAAAAGACCACATACTTCCTAATAAAGCAGGAGTAAGTAAATATAACAGAGTGAAAATTATATGACATGAATTATCAGAAAATACTGCAAAGAAACTAGAAAAAAATGACAGAAGACTGCAAGGAAACTAGAAAAAAATGACAAAAGAAACCACAAAACTATGGAAATTTAACAACACTCTCTTGAATAATCAGTGGGTCACAAAAGAAACCAAGGAAAAAATTAGAAAGTCCCTAGAATTGGTTGGTAAGTCAAATATAGCATACCAGAATTTATGAGGCAAAATGAAAGGTATCAGAAGAGGAGAGTTTAGAGCTCTGAATTCCCACATCAAAAGAATAGTAATCCCAAATAAACAGCCTAATAATACTATTTAATATCCTAGAAAAACAAGAGCAACCCAAATCCAAAGCTAATACTAAGAAAGACATTTTAAATATCAGAGCAGAAATCAATTAAATGGAGACTGACAAAAAATACAAAGAATTAATGAGCCAAAGAGCTAATTTTTCAAGAGAATAAACAAGGTAAATCTTTAGTCAATCATACAAAAAAGGAAACAAAAGCCCAAATGCATGCAAATAGATATAAAAAGTCAAAATGACAAGACACTGCCAAAATTCAGATTATTGCTGAGTATTTTGCAAAACTTTATGCCATTAAATCAGAAATTTTGTAAGAAATGGATAGATTTGTAAATACATAGGAATTACCAAAATTAGATAAAAAGATATAAAACCCTTGAATAATCCAATAATAGGCAATGAAATTAAAGCAATGTTATAAAACTTACCAACTAAGAAAAATTCAGGTCCTGATGGATTTATTGCTGATTTCTACAAAATCTTAAGGGACAATATAACACCAACACTCCTCAAACTCTATGAATCAAAAGGACAAGAGTAGTCACTCATGGAAATCATTAATAAAAGCTACTCATGACTGCGAGCATTATCCTATTTCAAAAATTAGATGAGGGGTACAACCAAAAAAAATAAAGAATTATAGGCCAATCTCTTTAATGGACAATGATGCAAAAATTCTTAACAAAAAAGTGACAAATAGAGTAAATGAAACCATCAAAAAGCGGGCATAATGATTACCTACAGTGAAGGTAACCATTAGGTACTGCAAACATGTACTAATCAAAGTTAAAAAATAATTTTAAAAAACCACTTTTTTCAGAACATCTCAAAAAGTAAGAAAAAAATGGGCTTTTCATCATCACCAAGTAGGCTTTATTCCAGGGAAGCAAGTAGGTTTCAACATATTTGGGTCAATAAATATAATATATCACATAAACAGAAACAAGAACAGAAGTCAGTGTCATTTTAATAGATACAGAAATCCTTTTCAATTTGCAACATCCACCAGTGACAAAAATGCTCAAGAAAATAGATACATAAAACTCTTATCTCATCTGATAAAAGCTGTTTATGACAAACTTCTAGTCAACATAATATTAAATGAGGAAAAAACTGAAAGCTTTCACTCTATAATGAGGAACTACACAAGGATGTCCATGATCACAACTCCTGTTCAACATTGTACTCAAAAAATTAGCCTGAGTCATCAGGTAAGAAAATATAATAAAAAGGATCTATAAAAAGAAAATAAAAATTATATATATGGAAGAAGTCAAATTATCATTATTTGCAAACAACTTGACTTTATATATAGAAGATCCAAAAATTTCCACTAACAGACCTCTAGAATTAATAATCAATTCAGCAGTGCAGCAGGGTGCAAAATCAATATAAAAACCAGGTGACCAACTCCAAGAAAGAATGTAAACATTGTGTACTACAGACATGTACAAAAAGAAAAGGAAGGGGATCAACAGATGTTTGAAGTGGTATGGAAAGAAGGGAAAAGGGATGAAATGAGTTAAGATGTGTTTGGTACATGTACCACTTCCCAATGAAGAATGTCATTGGGAATGACAATATGAACCATACACAGCTACTAACAAACTAAATTAAAAGAGAAAAAAATCAAGTTTTCCTGTATACCAATAATGAACTCACTGAAAAAGAAATTAGTAAAATAATACCATTCCCCATTGTGTCAGACAAAAAAATACTTAGCAATTAACCTAACTATGAAGTAAAAACTGCAATGAAAACTACAATAGTCTGAAGATCAGAGATATTATCAGAAAATGAAGATATTCCATTTTTCTGGATAGACAGAAAGAATGAATGAAATTCTATAGTTGTTTCTCTTCTCATACAGATTTCTTTCAATTTGAATGTCATCTAAATGCCCATACTTCCAAAATTGATACACAGACTTAGCACAATCCCAATCAAAATACCGACAGTAATCTCACAGAACTAGAAATTCTGTACAATAAGAGCAAAGCAGGAGGCATCACAAACTTGGATTTGAAGCTATACTATGAAGCTATAGTGATAAGAGCAGCATAGTACTGACACAAAAACAGACATGTAGATCAATGGAACAGAATAGAGGATGCAGAAACAACCATAAGCACACGTAGCTCTTTGATCTTCGACCAGATAGCCAAAACAATACACTGGAGGAAAGACAGTCTCTTTAATGAAGGGTGCGAGAAAAACTGGCTATTTAAATTCATACAGAATTTAGTCTTATATATCTCATCAACTACTAAATTAAAATCAAAATAGATCAAAGGTCTAAATTTTAAGATAGAAACACAACCTACTGGAACATAAAATAGTTGAAATTCTTAAAGTCATAAGCACAAGCAAGGACTTTCTGAATAGAAATCTATGTCAGATGATATAGTACCAAGAATTTAAAAGTAGATCAAATCAAATTAAAGGAAATCTGTAAAGCAAAGGAAACAACTAAAAGAATGAAGAAACAACCTATATAAGGGAAAAAATTTTGCCAGCTCTCCTCAGACAGTGAACAAATAATGTGTAATATATAAAGCTCAAAAAATATTAGACCTTCTAACGTAAAGGACCCAATAAAAAAAACAAGAAGTTGAAATAACTAGACACTTTGAAAAGTACAAATGGTGCTCGCTTCGGCAGCACATATACTAAAATTGGAACGATACAGAGAAGATTAGCATGGCCCCTGTGCAAGGATGACACGCAAATTCGTGAAGCGTTCCATATTTAAAAAAAAAAAAGAAAAGAAAAGTACAAATGGCCAATAAATATATGAAAAATGTTCACCATAACTGGCCATTAGAGAAATACAAATTAAAACAACCCTGAGATTTCATCATACTCCAGAAGGCAGAAAGAGAAAAGGAAAGAGGAAAAGATATAAACCTGTATATATGTATATGTAAGATAACTAAAATGAACACACTGCTGAATGCATTCGTTATTGAGAAAGAATAATTAATACTCATATGATTAGATCAATTTTACATGTCTATATCTGTTAATGTAAGTAACCATTTTAAAGATAACAATACGCAATATTGCAGCCATTGTCAAGTTTCTATCATCCGGTTTTGTAAACCTGCAATGTTACTGTTGTGTATTTACTCTAGTCATTTGTTTGTCTCTTTTGCTTGTTGTCTTTGTTTTATATGTCTTTTTTTCTTTTTTTCTTCACTTAAATAAAAAAAAGAAAAAAATAATAGGAAATGCTAGTGAAGCTGCAGTGAAAAAGGAACATGTCCACGTTGTTGGTGGATATATAAACTAGTATGAAGACTTTGGATTCCTCAAAACACAAGAGCTAGAAATTCCATTTGACCTAACTATTCCCCTTCTAGGTATCTTACCAGAAGAATTAAAGGCATCGCATTATAGTGTTACCTGCATATTTGTGTTTATAGTAGCACAAATCATAATAGCTAAACCTTGGGAGTCACCTATGTGTACATCAACAGATGAATGGATAAAGAAAATGTGCTATTTACACACAATGGGGTAGAACTAAAAAAGTAAAATTTTGAGTTTTTTATAGTACAATGGATACATCTTGAGAATAAAATGTTAAGTAAAATAAATCAGATGCACAGACTTAAATATTGCAGTTGCTTTTATATGAGAAACCCAAAGTATAAATAAAGTCAAAGATAGATAATATGAAGTAGGATATAGATCTTTATTAAATGCTTAAAGACTGATGGAGGGAGGGGAGGGGGATGATGAAAAGAGTTGAGATGTGTTACATATATGTTCCAACCCCCATGAGTAATGTAATCATTACATACTGCAAATTTATACTAATAAAAATAAGTACTGAAGAACAAAACCAAAATCCATGCCTTCGATGGAGCTTATATTATTGTAGAATATAAGAAATAAAAACATTACCTTATGTTTTCAAATAATTAATTCATTCATCAACCATTAAGGAAATGAGTAAACTTCTCTTTCATGTTTAATGGAAAAGTCTGCAGCGCAGTGCAGACTGCAGACAGAAAAAAAATTACCAGATGGTGCTTTCCTCACTCAGACTTCCTTCCATGATAGTCTTTTCATACTCAGCAACTGGGCACTCGATTCAACCCAACACAGGATAAATGTTAATGATATGTTTTTATAATCCCTCTATAAAAACATCAGCAAACTCCTTTTTATGCCACAAAATACACGTATTTTTTTTAAAAATGTGGCATCTACTTACTACATTAACTATGGTAAACATGATCCAAGTTACTATCACTCTTTGTAATAATTTTCTAACCAGTTTCCAGTCACTTCCCCCAAAATCTTTTCTCACTGGGACATCCCATCTAAGTTATAGAATATAGAATATTATTCCTATGTTCAAAATCTTTTATTCTTTTTCTCTGAGTACTGTAAACTTGGCTATTATAAAAAACAAAGGATTACTTCCCACAGTTCTGGAACTTGGGAAATTCAGAACCAAGGAATGGGATGGACACCTTGGTTCTAGTTTACACACAGCCATTTTTGTGCTGCATCCCTGTCATGGTAGGAGGGACAGGGAATGCTCTGGAGCACAGTATAAGACAATTAATCTCATACATGAAAGTTCCATACTCCTAATTACCTCCTAAAGTCCCTAGCCCCTGATACCATTTTATGGGCATTAGTTTTTGTTATGGATTAAAAACTGGTGGTCAACTTAACACCAGCTGGATTAAATTGGCATGGTACTGAGTGTAGATGGCCCACCTGAGGAAAGTTGCCAGCACAAATAGAGATGTGGAGAAGAAGAGCAAGGCATTGTGGGTTCTCCTAACTGTTGCTGTTTTGAGCCATTGGTTCTCCTGGAGGAGTTGTCATGCTAGCTTCCCCAGTATTGATTAAGTCATCATCGTTGGAGGAGCTTGAGACCTTGTTGCAGATGGTATCTGTGGTTCACATTGGGGGAGCTTTGCTCCTTATATTGAGCATTGCTTTCCGGCTCTGGAGGGGAAGATGTGTGCTGTTTAACCTCCAGGAGAAGGTCATCACACTGGGCTTCCTGACGTACTCAACTGTTCTCATCATCGGAGGAGCTCAGGAACTCAGTGCCACTGAGGGTGGCTGTGGTACTTTTCAGGGGAGCTCTGGTCCTTATTTTGAGCATGACTTCTCGGCTCCAGTGTAGAACCCGCAACCTACTGGCACAGCTCCTTCACCCTGCTAGCATAGACTTTCTAGTTTCCACCGTTGACCTTTGGCCTTCCCAGCGCAGATCCATAAAACAGACTCTTAGACCTCCAGTTGGATTTGTGGAAGGCATTGTCATGGGCTCTAGGTCTTCAGCTGGACTCACGCAGGACATTGCTCTGAGATCCAGGTCCTTGGCTGAATTTTCTGTGTCTTTAATGTTGTGGACAGATTTCTTGCACTTTCTTGTTTTTAACTCTGGGTGACCATCATAAAATAGTATTATAAATTCTGTATCCTGTATGTAATTGTTCTCCTTGTCACCTCTGACTACAGCACTACAACAGTTTTCAAAACATGAATTTGGTGTAAGAGCATTCAGCCTGTCAAAGTGCTTCAAAGCATTTGTGAGAACTTCCATGTTTTATATGTTTGTACATGCTTGTTTATGTATTGTATACTTCTCTCTTTTTAAACATAACTGTTAAGTAAAATGATAAAATCTGTGTGTAATATAAAAATCACCATTCACTTTATTCAGTATTAACTTACTGTATTAGTCAGGGCTCACAAGGATAACAAATGTGTGTGTGTGTGCGTGTGTGTGTGCGTGTGTGTGTGCGTGCGTGTGTAATACACAAGGGAAACTTACAATGGCCACCAGCAGAGGCAGGTGTGGAAGAGTGCAAAAGGGCTGTCTGCACACTGGAGAGATACATACTCCACTCAAATTCAGGAAACCTGGAGCTCACTGCAGAGTCCTATAGCCAAAGGGTTTACACTGGAAAGCTGAAGAGACTGAGCTAGAAGACTGAGGATCTGTGCTGGAATCAGCTGTGAAGACTGGAGCTCCTCCAAAGAAACTGAAGTGAAATTTCCTTCTTTACACTTTTTATTCCATTCAAACTACAAGCCTGTTTGCTGGTATCATTCACAACCAGGGTAGGTAGTTTGTCTTCAGTAAATTCATCCAGCTAAACTCAGAACTGTACTAATCCAATCAGTTTCTTACTCAAGTTGACACAACAGTTAAGGATCATACTTACACAGCATGATAAACATTTATATGGTATAGCAGTGTTAATTTGCTTTGAGTTGAGATAGTGGGATGGTCAGGGAAAGTTTTATAAAGACATTGAGTTTATTCAAGCTACTATCATCTGAATTCTAGTACTGCTCACTCTATACATGATAAACAATGTCCTCCTATTTGAAATATGTCCCCTCCCCTAAAACATCTTTACTTATTTTTTGTTCAAATATTTAACAAAAATGTATTGAGTGCCTCTCTATGCAGGTCATAAAAATCCATAAAGAATGCAATCATGGATAAGACAAACAAGGAGGCTGCTACAGTGAAGTGGGGCAAGGCATTATGAGGCAGAAATAAGGACTGAGTCTTTGAGTCAGGTATTTTATTTACTCCTCAGCACTCTCTGCTTTCTCTTTATATATTTGCGATTCTTAATACACTTGCCCCTGCTATTTCTAAGAAAGCCAAATATTCTTAGATGGGTAAGAAATATAGGAATAAGTAGTTTTTCCTATCCACGCATGCTCTGCTCAGTCAGTTTGGTCTGACTATAGTCAAGACTAAGCCTATTGACTCTGCTGTTTAGTTCTTGAGCTCCATTAGCAGTCAGAGAATGGAACTGGAATTATTTGCTTCACTAACTTGTGTGGTGTGACAACCACATTGACAATGCCTGATGATGTGTATGCTTACAAATGAACACCAGAAAGGCAAGATGGGGAATGGAGCTAGTGAAGGAAGTTGGCTAATATATAGTGACAAACTGTAGGACCTGCTGTGAGAGGAAGAACCTGAGCTCAAAAACCACAGTCAAAAGTGACATTATCTCAGGAAAAAATAGACCCAGGAATCTCTTTTCCCCTTTCTCTAAATAAATCGAGGAATCACCTGTTTTCTCTCTGTATTCTCACCCACTCCTCCTTAAAGGTGAATGATGATCACATAATTGAAGTTAGAAAGAGGACTTGGATTGGGAACCCAGTGTTTTCATGGTCTTCTCTCAGGCATTTTCTATCTCTACTCTATGTGACAAGTGTCACAATCAGGCCACAGCCTAGCAAGGCCTGCTTTTATCCAGCAGTGCCTGTGGATTTAAATTTTTGAGGTTTGATACTAAAAGTTCGTTGTTTCTGCCCACCCAAGGCATGTCTTTCACCTTAGATTTGTCATGTGTAAAAGAGAAAATTGATCTTCATATGTCTTAAAGATTTTTCCACTTATTTACAGACACAATGAAGAAAACAAGAATATAATTAATTGATTGCACACAAATCATGTGATCAGTGCTGATTTATTTTCCAATTTTTAAAGAAAAACAGAACTTTCATTTTTATATAAAAACTGATTTTTGAAATGTTGGCAAAGAATTTATTTTTTATCTTTAAAATTATAAAAATGTTTCAGCCTTCACTTGGTCATCTTGAAAAAAAAAGAAAAGAAAAAAATAAAATTATAAAAAAAGGAACTTGTTTGGAACAATAAGGACTATTCCTTCAATGTGCATGACTTTGAAATATGATTTTGTTAATTATTTAATTGGCAAAAATTATATTTTTATTGTGTAAACATGTTTTTTCAAATATGTATATGCTCTAGAATGAACATATTGAGTTATCTGACATGTGATATCACCTCATACACTTATGTCTTTTTGGCATTAACACACAAAATCCACTCGCAATCCAGAATTCAGATATTTTAAAAAATATTTGGAGCTATATCCAATATATCTGTTAGCCACTTTTGCCTAAAAGCCACCAGCTTGTAATCAAGCTACACTTTATGGTTAGTGTATTTAGGTTTCTATCCCAGTTTCCTTCTGATACATCCAGGTCTCATTTGGACTTGGAGCTCTACTCTTTTTAATTTTAACTTAATGTTTTTAAAGATAAAACTGCATTTCTGCCTTATTTATTCTAGAAATCTCAACCCTCTAACCATTCCTGTCCTGTACTTTCTCCTGCAAACTAGACCTCATGCTCTTGTTCTCTGTATTCTGGGAATCATAACTTCTGTCTGTCAGGCACCTGCCCAACCATCCTTGGTGATCTGTATAGCTTTGCATCATGCTTCTAATCTGATGTTTTCAACTCTGGCCATTATCATTAAGATATATATAACTGGCTATTACCATTTTTTCTGTAACCTACATTGCTCTTTGCTTCCATACAACTCCACTCTCCCAACCTGCCCTTCATAAGGATCACAAAAGAGGCACTGTCTTGGTTTAGTTTCTCCTCATTGCTGAGACAAAATAATCAAAATCTGCAACTTAAAGGAGAGATTTATTTTGGATCACATTGTAAAAATTTCAGTCCATGCTCAGCAGGTTTAAACACAAACCAGCATGTCAGAGGGCCTCGGGAGAGGAAAGCTGCTCACTTCTTGCAAAGCAGAGGGAAGAGGGAGGACCCAGGGATACAGATATACTCTTCTAGGTCACAGGACCCCAGCAGCCTGCCTATAACTGGGCCCTAGCCCTCAACATAAAGCCAGATGTGTCCCTATAATCCAATCACATCCCACAAGCTCCACCTCTGAGCACATGAAGATTTGGGGGGACATCTAGAACTAAAGCACACTGGCTACTAACATGTGTACTATGAGAGTGGAACAAATTCTAGTTTGTGCTTTGTTCTCACTTATATACGGTCATAGATACAACGTTTTCCTCTCTTTTCAAATCAGAGAGGAATCACTGAAGAAACACACTGTAGATCTTCTGTGCCCATTTCTTGGTTCTTTTTTTTTTTTCTGGTTTTTCTTTGACACACTAGCTGCACAGCAAAGCTCTTTCTTGTACTGCACACTCAGCCAGTCTAACAGTAGTCCTCTGGGAGAGGCAATCTGAATTAATTTAAGTAAATTATTTTTAAGAGCCTGAATTAGTCCACATGAGAATGTATGTGTTTCTCCAGAGACCACTCATTCAGTCTCTCAGTCAGCCTATTTGACTTTTTTCAGCCATCTATTTTAATGTGGCAAAGAAATCAATTTTAGTATCTGTTTTTCCTGTCACTGTGCTTTTGGTGCCTTCAGATAATCCAGAGTTAGCTCTATAAGACAACCATCTCTCTAGTTCTGAAGGAAGAAACAGAGAGTATCTCTCCCTCTCACCATTAGTCTGTTCTTTCTTATTCTGGCCATAACTTTTTCACCTTTCTTAAACTCCAGGTTTGCTGACACTTGGGTTCATTGATTTTCACTTTGCAGTGAAAATAACTTCTGAGTTCATCTCCATTAATTCATTTTCCAGGGTGTATATGTTCTAAATCCATTGTATAATCTACAGCTCAGAACCCAGGGACTGAGGTTTCACCTTTGACTCTACCATCATCAGACAAACCACATCAGATGGTTGACTTTCCTTTCCTTCTGGGAAGCAAAGTGCTGATCTGTAATAGAGATCCTAAATTAAGATGACTGTGGATAATTTCAGAGAAAGGAAAGGAAGAACTGCTAGATAAAGACAGTGTCAGTTGTAAAGCAGCTGCATATACTGGGAGTTAATGCTGAGAGGGCATTGCTTATTTAAAATCATTTCCTAGCTCAGTCACTTTCCAAGTTCCTTGGTTGAACACTAATTTTGCCTGATAGTTTATGAGTTGACTGAAACCTGAAGCCCTATCATTCTGTGAATCTTAAATTCCTTCTTTATAACTCTTTTCCCCCGAGTAATTTTCTTTAAATAATTAATATTTTAAAATAGTGATGGAACATGACATAACTGTAAATTCTACTGGCAAACCCTTTACTTACAGATGAAATTATCATACTAGCATTGAGCTATTTTCTTAATATGAAGCAATCACTTACAAAGAAGCAGACACTTAAAAGCATCGAAGCAAGAATAAAACAAAACTTATGTGGCCCAAAAATCAAATTCTAAAATACTGGTTGTTTACAGAACACTAGAATTCAGAAAGGCTGTGAAAATGTGCAAAGTTAGCAATGATTTTCAAAAAGAAAAGTATCAGCATTTTTTTTCCTTGATCATCATCATTTTTAGATAATGATTTGGAGTAGTTTTGTCTTGCCAGAAAGGCCTAAAAGGGACATATTGAGCACTCATTGTTGATCTGGTGTCAAATATACAGCAAACTCAAAAGTTTTGGAAACAGGCCATTATAACACAGTGTACTGTGGCTGCATTCATATTGGCATAGTGGTATGCATGAGGCACAGTGGCTAAGAAGGAAACTATGAATAAAGTTCTATATATTTAAAACCCCAAATGGAGGAATCCTATCATCAGCATAGGAATCTACAGCAAAAAAATTTATCACAGATATCACATAGTAAGACTATTCTGGGCAGTCTTCAACAGGGATACCTAGTGGCAGCAAGCACAACTGTAGTGGTGAAATGTCATGCTCTGATTGTCTCCTTACCTTCCATGTCAAAGACAATCCATCAGTCGTTATTTGAACTACATACGAGCACAGTGTTCTTGGGAAATTCATATGTGGGGTTCATCCAGAAGGTGGAGGGGATTGATTCTGGTAATACCATGGGAATATTGACTCGAACAAATATTTTAAAATTGAAATAAATTGTATCAGTAGCTATAGCTATAATAATACTATGTAAAGCATGGCAACTCAGTACACACTCCCACAGATTTATGAGTTCTCTAGGGTTTAGGTGATGTAGACAGAGCTCAGCAAGGTCATGATAATGCTCACTGTGGATTTGTATAGGTGATATAGCAACTCTGTTCTATAACCTGCTTATGTTTATTGGATAACCAGGTTATGGAAAAGGTGCCCAAGGTATATTTTTGAAGCCCCTGATTGGATCAAATTTTCTAACAAGCCTTAGAGTCGTTACATGACACAGGTTAAAGTGCAAGAGTAGGAAAGTGCATTCTTCTATATAGGAACATGACAAATGTGAAGAATCAAAGTCAGTAAATGAATATACAAGAGATTTTGAACATGCTGTGCATTTGAATTGAGAAAAAGTTTATCAGATAAGTATAGATTTGGGCGAGCTTCAAGGTTTTATATGTTGCCTATAAAATAAAGCAAATTTCTTTTTGGCATAGTGATGTAAGTTAAAGATAAATAAAATTTTATGTGATATATGTTTATACACATGTTCATGTACACATACATACATGTATCAGATGTAAATTGAATTCTAAGGTAAACCTCTAATTTATCACCAAAGAATGTGCTTTTAATAGTTAAAATTGTTGATAGTAAGGAGTAACACATATAAAAGCTAAATTTGCTTGCTCTCTTTGCATCTTGGTAGTAAAATTCACAAGCTTGCCAGGGGAATGGAAATAAAGAAACATGTCATTGCTCAAGTCAGAGAAGTTGGAGGTAGTACTCCTTCTTTACCTCCTGTACTTCACATTACAGTTAAATGCAAAAGGCCCCAGGACCCAATCTGACAACTTAATCTCAGGATGGAAAGAGTGCAGACTTCTGAATCTTGTGGAAGACCATTTTCTTCCAAAAATAGTCACAGAAGTAAGGAACAAGCTTCTATTGTGCTAGTATTATGACTAAAATGAGTTATGAATATCTTCCATGAACTTCAAAAGATATGCAAAGAAGATGCTGAACCTTGCCTTTCCAGTTTAAAGAATTTGTAAAGAGTAAAATATTTGAAAAGAACTTTACTGCATATGTACTATGTGTGAGGCTCACAGCTAAACTTCTTACACAGTGAAATATTTCAGAGTTCTGATATGGTTTAATGAGCCATAAGTCTAGGCTATAGACTACAAAGAAGCTAATTTTTTTTTTTTACAGAAAACTGAGACTAGATGGAGCCATCTCTCCTGATGGAAAGAAAGGAAGAATAAGGAGAAATAGAGAAAGAAGGAAAGGTCCCAGTGGCTGCAGCACATTTATTTATACACTTAGGAAGTTTAATGTCACATGAAAACCCTCCATCTAAAAGTTTATTCATGTGACTTGCATAAGGTGTTCTGTGTTCTTGAGGCTGGACTTGCTCCAGCCATGTATGATCAATCTCTAGCTCCAGCCACTCCCCACATCTCCCTCTTTTCTGTTTTGTAGTTACTAGTGATGACTGGTCAATTGGACTTGGAGGAGCTCATTTGGAGAATTGTGTAGAAGATCTTTTGATTTTTGAGCCACTTTCATTTTAAATGAACTTGCTTGATTTATGTTAAAGATTCCCAGTCCAAAGTTTTTAAATCCTCACATATAGCAATTTAATCTTATACAGCACATTATCCCAGAACGGTGACCAGTTACTAGTGTAGTTGGCAATTGTTTTATACTTGTAATTATACTTTTCTGATGAATGTTCAAGACTAAATTAAAGTGAGATCTGTATCAATCAACTTTTGTTATTCATCAAAGTCAGTTAAATTTCCTCAGGATTTACCTTGGAATCGTGTATAGCACCTCTTATTCTTCAGTCAGCTCTGGATGTGTGGATGAGTCACAGTTATTGCTTAACCAGTTGCCTTCTGTGAAGGCTTAGGAGAACTTTTTCTCCTAGTGACTCTCTTTAGGC
Source organism: Dasyprocta punctata (assembly GCA_004363535.1). NCBI lineage: Eukaryota > Metazoa > Chordata > Mammalia > Rodentia > Dasyproctidae > Dasyprocta > Dasyprocta punctata. The sequence goes on along the minus strand of RJWM01019906.1, from coordinate 4,049 downwards.
ACACTATACACTGTCCTGTATCCTCTGTGGTCCTACAGTCTCCTTGATCAGGAGTTTGTATAACTCACTAGAGTTGCAGATTGTTGCTGAAAAGATTCCCTCATATCCTGTGTCCTCATTTACCTCTGAGTGCTGGAGCAAATACTGGCTATCCTCTTAGTCCATCTATCTTTCTCATACTTCAGTGGTTGAGTACCCAGAATCAATTAATGACATTACATTTTGTAATGGAGGCATGAACGTAACATTACTATTTTATCTGAATATCAAGCACCTCAGAACATAAAACAGAACCATTATTTTCTTACAACCATGGATGTCCTAGTATTTGAATCTCTGTAGAATACTAACAGGCAACAGTTATATAATTTTACATAGAAAATTTAAAGTCAAAACATACATAATATTATAGCATGATAATCATATTGACATTTTTGTGACATAATTTCCTTTTTGATATAGTATAGCTCTTGTAATCAATCATCTCTATCTGATACATAAGAAGGTTTCACCTACCTTGTTGACCTTTAATAGGATGTCACTGAAAAATTTTGTGACATTGTCTGGACTGCTTAATGCCCAGGCATCTCTAAGTATAGTAGCACATATATAGCATATGCATCACATAAGTTTTTGTTATTATTACTGACTAGTGACCTCATTTTGGCTTGACATGAACCTCCTATCACAATTAATTGGAGCAGAATAGAAATGCAAATATCTGAATCTGAAAGAAAAGGTCTGTTACCATAAACAATCCCAGTTTACATTTTAGAAGACAATATACCTGTAAGTCATGAATAATTTAATACAGCATGAGATTAACAATGAATTATTATACCCATATGAAAAACCTTTGAAGAAACAAATTTTTTCATCTATTACATTGAGCTATATAAAATGTGAATAGAGAATAATGAAATCCTTTATTTTAATACAGTGTTACAGTTCAAATATGAAGTGCTTCCAAACACTCATGTTTTGAGGGATGAACCCCAGTTCATCAATGTTCACAGGGTAAGCCTAGAGGAATAAACAGAGCATGAGGACTCTAACATCATCACTCAGATTAACCCATCAATCAGTTAAAGGTTCAATGGGCTATTAGGTGGTAGTACTCTTTGGATAGAGTAGGTCCCTGATGTTGTGCTTTTGAGGAGTAAGCTGGTGTCTAGCTCCTTCCTCTGTGTGTGTGTGTGTCTTGCTGTCTCCATTTCCTGGGTGCCTTGAGGTGAGCAGCTTTCCTCAATGAGGTACTTCATCATGATGTTTTTGCTCTGGACCAATATATTTGGAAACATGAACCAAAATCAACCTTCCTCTTTAAGGTGCTCTTATCAAGTGTGTTGCCCCAGCAATCAGAAAGTGTTTAACATGAGTCCAGGAACATAGTTCAGTGGTTTAAGTGCCTGCCTGGTAAGCACAAGGTCCTGAATTCAATTTCCAGTACCAAAAAAAAAGGGAGAAAGTGACTAACACATGGTAAAACACACATGGAGATCATACAGCCATGTTAATTATATGGACAGAACTTATACATGTGTGAAGAAAATATTTACATGTATATAGCATGTACACACAGAAGGATCAAGGAGAACATATCATGGGATGAGAGACTGGAAATAAATGGGAGAATATTCTCTGTGTTTCCTCTTATAATTATTTTTCCAAGAACACAATATAAAAAATATGCCTCATTTATTCTGTTGGTAGCAACTCTACACTGGGACCTTGAAAGAAAGGCTAGGAATTTTCAACCATATCAGCAACTATTTCAGGCATTCTGGTGTTTGTGATTTCCTTTATGCTCTTTCTCACCAGAAAGAAAAATAGATAATTTATAAATTAATGAAATGTTCCTCCATTAAATCTAGACACAGAAGCTTGTTTGTCTTCAGTTCCCAGGGTTCAGACAGTTTTAGAGTCTCCTTTACAAATAAGCAGCAGTCAGCCAACCTCAGAAAGATGGGTAACACCATTTCAAAAACAATCTAATAGTGAGCATTATAATTCTCCTGGGTCATGCCTTTGGCACAGAAAGCTGTTTTGAAAACTTCAACAGAATGAGACTGACTGTGTTAGAGGAGGTCCCCTTTCCTCAGTAGCTGTCTGAATTTTAAAGTTAACAGCCCAATCCATTTTGCAAGACTGACAGAGAAACTTGCTTGGAAGATAAATCAAGTTCACTGAATGTTAAAATACTATACATAGTAGGACTTTCTAGAATTTTCCCTCTCACAGAATTAGCGTAGGCCATATGATCTCTCAACATGCACACAATTTAGCTTTAGTGGAAGAGCAGCAGCCCAATTTTTTTTTTAAATACATCTTGTCATTTCTTGTGTAAGTTCCCTATGGTCATTTATCATGTTAGCACAAACTTGCAATTTGAAACACACAAATTTATCATCTTATGTCTTAGAGGACTCAAGTCCTAAGTAGGTCTCTGTATTGGTAGGGCTGATTACTTTCTGGAGTGTTTAAAAGCTAATTTATTTGCTTGCACTTGTACTTTTGGAAGATACTCTTGTTCTTTGGTCCATGTTTCATTTCCACCTTCAAAGTCAGCAATTGTTAGAAGACCCTTTCTCATACTGCATCACTCTGACCTGGATCCTTCCACCTGCCTTTTCCACATCTCAGCATTCTTGTGTTTGCATTTGATCCCTCTGGATAATCAGGATGTGCTCCCTTAGTAAAGTCACTTGGTTAACAACCTTAATTCTATCCACAACATTAACTCTGCTTTTTCATGTAACACAATATGTTCACAGGTTCCAGGGATTAGAACATGAATATCTTTAGAGGCCGTTATTCTGCACATAACATTCTTCTTGTCAAATAAAATTATGCAATGTGGGAGACAACTTGAGTGGGTCCCCTTGAACACAGAACAATTGCTGCAACTTTGATTATATCAAGACTTATTTCCTTATGTTGATATACACAGAGCTGACTATGGTATTTTCTTCTCTCTTATTTGGCCCTAAATATTGTAAATAAGGTTAGCCAAGGTACTGGTATGTAATCTCTAAAGCCATCAGACAGTGTCCTGTTTCCTCCCATAGTGATCTCTGTAAAATATATAGGCACAGCAAGGTGTCAGAGCCTATGTGCTCCAGGAATGTCAACTGGGTATGAGCCTCGAGAAAGAGGCTATGAGTCCCCAGGGCATAAAAGTTTACATATCAGAAGCATGTACTTGTATGTAGTCTTTAAAGCCATCAGACAGTGTCCTGTTTCCTCCCATAGTGACCTTTGTAAAATGTATAAAGCACAGCAGGATGGCAGAGCCAGTGAGCTCCAAGAATGTTGACTGGGTATGAGCCTCAAAAAAGAGGCTGTGAGTTCCCAGAGCACAAAGTTTGCATATCAAAAACTAAAGCAAGCAGGCATAGCTGTTGGGCTGAACTTGCGGACAAAACCAGGGTCGGGTCCCCGTCACTCACGGTGCCCCACCTACCTTGCTGGGACCGGGAGGCCTTGGCCCCCACCCAGTGAAGGAGGAGGCTCCACCAGCATGCCCTGGGAGGCCGTCCTTCCTTGCTGCACATGGGACCCAGCCTTCCGGTTTCCGTGAACCTGCATGCCACAAGAATCAGCACGAACCTCAGGGGAATGCCAGCCAGCCTCGCAGGACACAGAGCTACATAGATTCCAGGAGAAAATGACAAAGCGAAAGACCAAGAGGCAGTCTCAGTCCCCCAGCCCACAAAGAACAAACCCAAGAGACACTGAAATGGAAGACAGTGGGAGTCACACAAATGGACTTTCTGAAATGATAGAAAATGCAATAAAGAAACAACTTGATGAAGCTATAGAGAAATTCAAATTAGAAATATTCTCTCAGCTAAAAAATGAAATGAGAATCATTATTAAAGAAATGTGTGTATCTAAAGAAGAGCAAGATAAAAAAATAGAAGAACTTAAGAAAATGATCGAAACCTTGAATTAACAATATAAGACACAAACAGAATGCATGAAACAGATGCAAAGGGAAATGCAAGAAATGAAAAACTCCATGGAAAGTTTGAAAAACCGCTTAAATG
>RJWM01019905.1:0-38105 GCA_004363535.1 Dasyprocta punctata | reverse complement strand
ATCCTGATGCAGCAATGTTCAGAGGTGGGGCTTCTGGGAAGTGATTGGGTTATGGGGGTTCTGCCATCATCAATGGCTAAGCCACTGGAAGCTTAGAGAGGTAGGGCCTAGTTGGCAGAAATAGGTCATTGGGATGTGACTTGAAAAGATACATTTTGTTCTTAGTCTCTCTCTCTCTCTCTCTCTCTCTCTCTCTCTCTCTCTCTCTCAAGACAGGGTCTCTCCATGTAGTTCAGGCTGGCCTTGGACTCACTATGTAGCCCAGGCTGACCTCAAGCTTATGGCAGTCCTCTTGCCTCAGCCTGGAAGCCAGGTGCTGAGATGACAGGTGTGTGCCACTGTGACCAGCTTCCCTTCCCTTTTTATCCTGTGTCTGCCATGAGGTGGGCCGCTCTGCCTCGCACACTTCCTGCCATGATGTTCTGCCTTGCTGTGGTCCAGAAGCAATGTAACCCAGTGACCATGGGAAAAAAACCTTGGAAACTGGGAACTAAAATAAAGCTTTCCTCCTTTTAAATTGTCTCAGGTGTTTGTCATTACAACAGAAAGCCGACTAACATGGAGTTGGCTATCCTCCTTGAACATGGGTGATCTAAATGAATTATCTGGAATTGTTCTGCATAGGAGATTGGTCTATTATCTCTCACTTGTTTCTTTAATCTTTTCTATCAGAATGAACTCATGAATATTTATTATGTACTTTGGGTTATAACCCAATCTACCTTATTACCTTTTCTCTAATTATTTCATTTTTGGCCATTTGGAACTCTTTCAACTGTCTTCTGTGACCTTTGACACCCTTTGAACATTGTGTGTGTGCACGTCCCTGTGTGTGCCTGTGAGTGTGTGTGTTTCTTTCTAGAAATAGAGGCATTCCAGTCTTGTGTTGTAAATCTCCCCCCTCAGTGCTTCAAGCATTCATTTCTTCAGGGAACTCTGGTCTGTTTTCTTGCATAATGGCACGAGAAACTGCCACTTAGTGCTATGTGATATAGAGCCTCATAGATTTCCCTCCAAGCAATCATAATTATTATGCCATTTCCCCTTGCATCTATTCTTCAGAGTGAGGAAAACCATTTTTATTTTACGTAAGAGGAAATTAAGGAACTGACCTCCAAAGGCCAGGCACCAGACCTTGAGGTAGACCCCATGGCTCATGGTAACAAATCTCAAATTTCTCTAAAACATACATTAATTTCCTGAACTCTGCTGTTTGTCTGTGTTGCTGGGACAATTTCATGGGCTCAAGATTTCATAGTCACTTAATCCTCATGGCAATCAGAGAAGACAGGTGCCGCTACATCCTTATCTCCACTTTGCAGGTAAGGAAGCTGAGGCACAGAGAGGCGAAGAGGTTGAGCTCAGCTACACAGTCAAGATCAGACATCCAAACCACAGGGCCAGCAAACTGCTGCTCACAGGCTGAGGCAGTGCACCAGCTGATTTTATATGGTTCATGAATAAAGAAAGTTTTTCTTTTTTTAAAAACATTTTTAAATGGTCAGAAAAGAAGATAAATATTACCTTATGGCATGTGAACACTGTATGAAATTCAAATTTCATTGTCCATAAATAAAGTTCCCTTGGAACACAACCATTCATTTAAGTGTTTTCTGTGTTCCTGCATAGAGAAACCTTATGTTCATTTCCAGTGACTGAGTAGGGTAGCTGTGGCCAAGACAGTAGTAAGTGCAAAAACTAAATGGTTCACTACCTAGCCTCTTTGGGGGAGAGTTTGTCAATCTTTGCTCTGAGGCAGAACTTAAATTCACCAGTTTAAAACTGCAGAAGGTAGGGCGTGGATTATGGCCATTATGAGGGAAGCAACATGGGCTGTGCCCAGTTCCTGCTGACTCTGGGCCTTCTCCGGCTTTACCTGTGCCATGGAAGTGCTTGCCTTTCTTTGGCACCAACGCCTATCATGTCCTTCTTCAAGGCCCATGTTGTGCTACTGGGAGATGTTCTGGACCCTCCTACTACTCTTATTTAAATCCGCTTAGTCCTGGATTCCTTGATGCTGTGTGCAGTTCTTTTTCTCATGAACATTAGTTTTATCTTCCAAGTGATCTTTAAGCTCTTTGAAAGCAGGGACCATGGGCTTTACTCCTCTCCACTCCTCACATTTCCAACCCCAGATTCAATTTTCCAAAGTCCAGCTCTGATCACTGACACAAATGACCTTCCTGTTCAGGCTTCTGATATTGCCTACCAAACTGAGCATACACTTCTTAGCATGGCATTTAAAGTTCTGCAAAATACAATCTTCTACTTGAATTCTTACTATTTAACTAGTGCCCAGATTAGTGCTTAGAATGAGTGACTGCTCCATCAGTGTTTCCTGCTACCCTCCCTTCCTTTGCTTTCTCTGTGCTGGAAGAGAAAACAGAGAATGGATTGAGTTTGACAACGATGAGGTTACTCATGAACAATTTCAGTGTTGGATGAGGACAAATGCCAGATAGCAGGAACTAGTGCTATGTCATGGAAAAGATGCAGTCAGTGCAGAGTAGATGTGTGCTGGGAAGGAGGGTTGGAGTGACAGCCAGGAGGCCAGTGTGTGGTCTAGGGGGAGAGTGGAGTGGATTTATTGGTAAAAGATAAAGGGTTAATGGTAATATGAGAGAGATGTTAGAAAACCGGAGCCCCCTATAAATAGCTCAGGAGGAAAAGAAAGAGGGGTTAACGGCAGAGGGGAAGGGAGTGGGAAGGGATAAAAGAGAAGGTCCAGTGTGTGTCTTTCAGTGATGCTGACATGAGTCACCCATCGAGCCAAAGGACATAGGGTAGAATTAGAGACCAGAGATTAGCCCTTGGGAGGCAGCTGGTGGCATCAGAATAGAAGTGCTCAGAAGATTGCCAAATAGCATGAATTAATATGACCACAATTATATAGTTTCCTGACTTTGGTAGTATTCCCTGGAGATCCAGTAGTGAGAGAGAGATGGAAATACAAAGTAAGAAAGCTGAGGTTAGGGTGCCGTCATAGAGGGTGTAGAAAATCCCATGATGAACACATTTATTGAGCTATCCTTGCTGTGGCACTGACTTCACTAAAATGTTAATCACACATTGCCCTTTTTAATGTCCACACCACTTCTCTCAAGATGAGGTTTCATCCCCACCATTTTGTACTTAAATTTGAGGGTCAGAGATGTTCCCTGACTGATGTCTTAGGGCTAGCATGTGGTTTGAGCTGGGATTTTAATCTAGATTTTCATTTCTTTGTCTATCCAACTATTCTGTTTTTATACCATGGAAATGGTCACCCCAGTGACCCCAGGATACAACAGATTAGGGGAGGAAGTAAAGCTTTGAAGAGTTAAGAGAGTCTTTAGTGCCCTCATGTCTATCAGATCACATATCTTCCCCCATCGTAATCACCATTCACTTCACCCCCCATGGGTGGTTCTCATGTTCTATTGAATTTGTGTAAAACAGAGTCCTGAGGGTACCAGTTTCTGTCGGGTGTAACATTGGAGAGATGAATGCAGACAATGATTCCTTGCTTTGTCCTCTCTCCTATCCTAGAAAATCAGGAGTGGTAAGTGAACTAATGAGTTCAACCTCAAAACTTTCCTGCTCTTTATTAGATCTCTCCAGAAGACTCCTGTTATAGACTACATATATTGTGTCCCCTGAATTCATATGCTGAAACCATAACTCTCAATGCATTAGGAGATGGGGAAGTAATTAGGTCAGAAGGGTGGAATCATCATGTGATTAGTGCGCTTGTAAGAAGAGACACCAGAGACCTTGCTTTATGCCTGCTTTCCACCATGTGAGGACATAGCAAGAAGGCACCATCCCTATGCACACCAGCATGAGGGCCCTTGTCAGAAGCCATACTGGCTGGTACTTTGATCTTGGACTCTGTGGGCTTTTAGAAGTGTAATAAATAAATGTTTACTTATCAAGTTGTCTAGTACTTTGCTGCAGAATCTTTACTGCTGCACTAAGCCTATGTGAAATGATCCCAGTTTAATCCCAGACTTTCTGCGTACAATCTTGTGATAAACTACTGTTTTGACACCATCTTAAGAAGAAGAACAAAAAGTTTTTCAAAGATAAAAAAGAAGGCAGCCTCCTGGGTCTGGAAGAAGAAAGATAAGAATTTTTTTTCCACCAGAGGGAAACCAATTTGCCCTCTTCTATCTCCATGGCATTTAGTCTTAAACAGAGTATGTAGAAGGATCACCATAAGCATGTTTAAAAAAATGTCATTCCCAGGCCTTATCCCATTCTAAGGTAGGACCTGGGGGCATCAATTTTAACAACTGTCTGGTGGTTGTGATACAGGCAATGCCCAACCACATGTGAAGAAAAACACTGTTCTAGGAAGGGACTTAAATTTACAGATGTGGAACAGTTTAAATCCCAATGGTATCTGGTTTAGATCCAAATTCCTCCTTAGAGACAGATACACTAGTGACCTTCATTGCAGTTGGAAAGAAAATGAGTGTCTGTAGGGCACAGATGTGCCTCCAGGGAAGGTTGGCTGGTCAGCTTCCATGCAATCTCCCGAAAGGGCATTTAGCTGGAGAGGTTTGCTCAAGAGGCTGGTGCCAGTTTATGATCCTTGGAAACTCATTTGTCATTATGCAGTCTCAGAGGAACAGACCCCTTAACCATACTCTTGAGTATCTGATTTGTAAATCATTTTAAGGGAGAAATATGACTGTTAAGTATGTGGGTTGTTGGTGTTGGCTAGATCAACTGGCTGCCAATCACATGATCAGATTTGGCACCAAGGGGTTGGTTGGCTGATTTCAGGGCTTCCTGGCACCAGATTCAGAGAGTCTGAAAGGCAGGTGTACCCTACTCCACAGGGGGATCACTGAATTAGGAGGACGCCTATGCCTGTCCTCAAGGGGGCTCAGCTGCCCTTGCAGAGAGCCTGGTACACGGTTGGTGTCTTGGAGATGGTCTAGTGAGATAAGGCCAACTTTAAGACTTTTGGGGTCAAATTTTCAAGATGTATGCTTCTCTTCTACACTTTATGGAAAATTTTTATTTTTATTTATTTATTTATTTTTGTGACACTGAGGATTGAACTCACAACCTCTCGCCTGTCAGGCAGGTGCTTAAACTGCTGAGCCAAACTCCCGACCCTAATTTTTTGAGGCAGGATTGCACTATGTAGTTCAGGACAGCCTTGCTCATGTTGTAGCCCAAGCCAGCCTTGAACTCACAACGCTCCTCCTACCTCAGCCTCCCGAGTGCTGGGATTAAAGGTGTGCGCCATCACGCCCAGCTTGTGGAAAAATTTTTTTCTTTTTTGTCTTTTTGAGACAGGGTCTCACTAAGCAGTTCAGGATGGCCTTGAGCTCACTTTGTAGCCCAGGCTGGTCTTGAACTTGCAACGATCCTCTTGCCTCAGCCTCCCTAGTGCTGGGATTACAGGCATGTACCACCACGCCTGGCCATTTGTGGAAAATTTTTAAATGAAAAAAATTTTAAGTCTCTTATTCTGCCCAGTAAAGCTATTAAACAATTAACCTGAGCTGAGCTAAACTAAAGTACATAACTGACTATTGTCATCATCACATCACATATTTAAACCAGAAAAATAAGAGCACAATCTCAGCATGAAAATAGCAGACTTTTAAATGAAAACAACGACAAAATATTACTACATTAAAAGAGAAAAATATCACTACTCACAGGTATATAGATGGCCTTCAGAAATCATTTAGAATCCATAGTAAACTTCCAGATGAGTTTCAGCATGACTGATTTCAATCCCATTTACCCACTGACCATCATCATTCAGGTCCACCTCTCAGGTCACCATGGTTGGGCTTTAGGTGCTGGCCATTTTGGCAGACAGGCTCACAGATCTCACTTTTGCAAACAGGTTCCTGTTTTAAGACCCCTCTGTATTCTCTTTGTGTGTGCCCCCAGTGGAATTCTAAGAGGGTAACTTAATTGCTAAGGAGGAAGAGAGAGGAAGTAGAAAGCGGTGACTTTCGCTGATTGGAACTTATTTTATCTGATCTCCCCCTCCAGGCAGTCAGTCTGTGGTGAGGGGACCATACCATGTTGACATTGGCTGGTGTCTTAGTTACTTTTCACTCATTGCAGAGACAAAATACCTGACACCCAAAATTAGGGAAGGAAAGGTTAATTCTTACAGTTCCTTGGGAGTTTCAGTCCTTACTTAGTTGGCTCTGAGACAGCATGGCGGGGTGGGGCTGCCATTCACGGTGGCTGCAAGCGGTAAGCGTGCTGGCAAGAGAGAGTGGAAGTGCCAGAAGTGCAAGAGGAAGACCCACCTTCCCTTACACTGTATGTTGGCTCCACCCCTGGGTAGGTACAGCACTCACATTGCCAATCTCAGCACTAGACAACAAACCAAACACAAGCAAGCACCAGACTTAGCCCCATCAAAAGTATGTGAGGACTTGGGGGGACATAGCATACCCAATATATTCCACCCCTGGACCCCCAAGGACTCATGTACATTCTTAATGCAAAAGACATTTAGTCCATCTCCAAGAGTTGCCAAAGTCCTAACAGTTTCAGCATTGCTGAAAAGTCCAAGTCCCAAATCTCCTCTGAGATCTATGGCAAACTCTTAACTATAACCCCCTGTACAAACGAAAATGAGATTAAGTACTTCTAACATATAAAGGCACAAAGTAAACATTACCATTCCAAAAGTTACAAACAGGGGAATACAAAGCATTAGAACCAAAGCAAGTCCAAAATCCAGCAGGGCAAACATTAAGTCCTGGAGTTCTCTGCTCAGCATCTGTAGCAATCTGGTTGCAAGCTCCAAAAGGCTTGAGTGATTCCACCCCTGCGGCACCTTCATGGGTCTTAACTTTCATAGCTTTCCTTGGACGATCCATATTCCTTGGCTTCACCCTTACATCTTTACATATTGCTCTCTGCAGGTGAGGCAGAAGCTGCCTTAGCCTTTTCTTGTACTTAAAACCAGTGCCACATGGATGCTGCCAAGGTCTGTTGCAGGCTGGAGCAGTAGCCAGGCTTTCCTCTCTCTTGGTTGTAGGGGTTGACTGCCTGGATTGCTGAGCTCTCTGAACCTGATTGTGAGGAACAGCTTCTCTATGCCGCCATTCTGGAATCTGGCATGGCCACTGCCATTTTGGGACATGGTGTGGCCGTGAACATTTTAAAACCTCCTGTGGCCTCTGTTGCCACTCCAGGACAAGGTACTCTGTGGCTTTTTGTCGCCACTCTGGGACATGGCACTCTGTGGCTTTTTCCTCCAAGCAAACTCTTTCACTTCAGGCTGCAAAGGGTGGCGGCCCGCTGCTTCCTGGGATGCCCCCAGGCTATCTTTTTTATTCCTTTGTTCCTTCTCAGGAATCAACGTCTCAGCTCCATCTTTACAGTTCACAGCTTCCTGGCCAAACTCACATTTTAAATCATCATGCTGGGCTCCTTGCTCTTGATTCGCAACCTAAATCTAGCTAAGAGCCCCCAACAAAAGCCAGGCCACCATTTCAACACTAGATTGCCTGGAGATTTCTCTCTGTAGATTAATTAGTCCTTTGCCCTTAATATCAGTCTCAGGCAAAGTCTCCGGGCATGGGCAGAATGCAGACAAACTTTCTGCCAAGCCATAACACACATCATGTGGAGTCCAACACCCAATGTCGTCCTTCCCAGCAGAAACCTCCTGAGCCTGGTCTTTACTGGCAGACTTTCTATCAGCCTTCTGGTCTCCTGGGCTCTGACCAGAATCTCCCATACAGAACAGCCTAAGCCGTTCCAGCTCTATGCATGTAGACAACATCTCTGAACCTTTCCAAACTTTCCCCACAAGCCATTTCCAAAGGCTCTCGAACCACATGGTCAAGAATAGTCACAGCAACGACCCCACTCCTCTGGTACCAAATTCTGTCTTAGTTACTTTTCACTTGTTGTCAAGACAAAATACCTGATGCCCAAAATTAGGGAAGGAAAGATTTATTCTTACAGTTTCTTGGGAGTTTCAGTCCTTACTTAGTTGGCTCCGAGGTGGCATTGTGTGGTGGGGCCACCATTCATGGTGGCCACAAGCAGCAAGCGTGCTGGCAAGAGAGTGGAAGTGCTGGAAGCACAAGAGGAAGACCCGCTTCATTTACACTGTATGTCAGCTCCACCCCTGGGTGGGTACAGCACTCACATTGCCAATCCCAGCACTAGACAACAAACTGAACACAAGCAAGCACCAGACTTAGCTCCATCAAAAGTATGTGAGGACTTGGGGAGACATAGCATACCCAATACAGCTGGTGTGATGGTTAATCTTGGTTGTCAACTTCACTATTTTGAGGGATGCCTGGAAACTGGCAAAGGCCACTTTTGGGTGTCTCTGTGAGTGTGTTTCCAGAGATAATTGGCACATATATCAGTGAAATGTCCTGAATGTGAGCAGCACTGCCCAGTAGGCTGGGGGTCCAGATGGAACACAGAGTAGAAGAGGGAAGCTTGCAAATGCACAAGCTTGACTCTTCCAGTGTGTTTCATGTGGCAAAAGTCAGACCTCAGATTCTTCAGCCTTTGAAAATGGACTTGCACCCAGGCCTTCAGATTCAGATTTGAGTTGGCCCTTTATTCTGAAATTTCTAGTTCATTGGACTGAGCTGCTCCACTTTCCCCAGCTCTTCAGTCTACTGATGTCCACTGTGGGACCATCTAGGCTCTGTGTAAGTCAGTCTAATAGATTCTGTCTTATAATTATACAAATACATACTTTCTATTGATTCTGTTCATTTAGGGTACTTTTATTTAGTCAGGGAAGGCAGTAATGGTTACTTGTTGGAGCTCTGTTACTAAGTAGGAGCAAGGCCAAAGAGAGAAAGAATATAAGACAGAATCAAGGAGTAAGACAGAGGCTCACATCTGAGGGTGTGCCATAGGCTTTCCCCACCCAGTCAGAAGTGCACCCACTGAAGTGTCCAGGAGGAGGGAGCTATAGAGCTGGTCGGGGTGGGTTGACAGGAGGCTCTTCTGTCTGGAGGTCAGTCAGAGGGAGGAATACCCTCCTGCTGTTTGTGGGATGTTCACTCACTCTTTTGCACATGTTATGGTGCCCCTGATCAGATTCCTTCTGCATAACCTCCAAGAGAGATGGCCATTCCTCACCTAGGAGAGCAAAGTCCTTCAAAAAGATCATTTTTTTTTCTTGGCAAGATGAGACATTTCTTTTAGTCATTTACAGAATACTCAAGGACTTTATATCTGAAGGAAACTCCTCAGCCCCTGAAATAAATAACAAGCTATCTGTAGTGCCACTCCTTCCGTGCTCTGCTCAAACCAAAAACATGTCTTGGAATTGCAGGCCATGTGTGGTAGCTGAAATCAAGCACATATACTAGAATTTATTTCACTAATAAGTTTTTACTATTTAATCATTCATTGTAGAATACTTTCACCAAATGGAGGAAGTATCAAAATATTTTCACAACTAGTACATCTGTCCCTGAATGCTTGTGCTGAATTCCCAGAGAGGACCAAGCTTATTTTCAGGATGAGAACACCCAGGGTGATGTTGGCTGGTGCTTTCCTAACTTGTTGCAAAACAGAAATTTACAACAAGGGTTCCTATCATCTTCATTCCTGAAACCTCAACTTGTAGCAAGAGCCCTATTAAATCTGCTTTCAGAAACAGGTATCCACCATGAACTCCTAGATATACCAGGCCTTGAGGCCAGTGAGAAAGAGTTCAGACTTCATAGCCACGTAATACAACAGATTTTCCCAGGCAGACTGGCCCTGGAGTCTGCGTCATTTTTGAGACATCTTTTTTAAATGTCACATTTTTCTACTTGGGGGAGATAGAGATTTTTGAAAAAAAAAAAAAAAAAGACCTGCTGAGAAATGTACTGACAAAAACACAGTGTGATCCAGATATTTCTTTTGAAGTAAGAAGTGAATTTCTTTTACTCATCTTGATTATTAAGGGATAGCCCCCAAGGGCAGATTTTTTTTTAGATAAAAAGGGGACTTCAGATTGTAGCCTGCAGGCTGACATCTACCACAGGCCACTGTCAGGGTGAATGTGTTCAGGAAGATCAGGCTCGTTGCATGGAATAAAGTTTTTAAGATAACGGGGTGAACGAACAGGCATGTGTGCAGCATGAAGGGTTAAACTGTCTTGACTTGCTCAGCATTTTCCTGGCTTCATAACTGTAAGACTGCCCTCAGGGAAACTCCTCAGTCACTCTAGATATGGGAGTACTGAGAGCCTGTCTTCCGTCTCAGCCTTCCTCTCTTACTGGCAGGTGACAGGGATGATTTTCCATTCGTTAAGATCCATTCCTCTGAGACAGGGAATTGCCCCATTTTAAAATGCAGATGCTCTTGAGAAGCGGGACCCATTATGTCCTATAGACAAAGAGCAGCATTCTACATGGCTGAGCCTTACAGCCTGCTTCAAACAACTGTGTCCCTCCTCAGGGAAGTAAAAGTCAAGACTATAACAAGATAGCACTTTATGTTTGCAATCCAGGTAGAAAAGAAGTCTGATGACATCAAGTCTTGGCCAGGACATGGACAACAGGAGCTCTTATTTTCTGTGGGTGGTGTATTAATTGATGTTACTACTTTGGAAAACAACTCTTACATGCATTATCTTGTAAAGTTGAACGTTTGCAAGCTCAAGTTAATTTCCTTATAAATATATGTCCTAGAGAAACACTTGTAGTTGGCGTGCAGGAATCATATACTAGAACATTCACAGCAGGAGAAAAAAAAGGAAATGATCCAAATGATGATAAGAAAGAGAGTGGGTAAATGAATTATGGAACATTTACACATGGAATAATGTACAGTAGTTAAAATTAAAGAACCACAGCTATATGTAATCATATGGGTTAGTCTTGGAAGCAAACTGTTGGGTAAAAAATATTTTAACAAGTCATAGAAAATTACATGTAGCATAGTACCTTTTCTATAAAGGTAAAAGTCAAGTTAAATTAAACAATATCATATTTAGGAGAGCACACAAACCACCCATTGGAGAGAAGCAGAAAGGGTTTCTATGACTTAATAATGCTCTGGTTTACAAGATGGATGGTAGGATTTTTAAAATTATTACTATGCCCCATTACTTACATATATGCTACATGCATTCATTTGTAAAAATAAAAATATATTATAAGGAAAAGAAGAAGATAGAAATTAATCAAAATACATCAACAATCACAATAAATGTAGAGAGACTAAAAAAGGCAGAGATGGTAAGATTGTCTTTATCAATAGAAATAACAAATCTAGTTAAATGCTTTTTAGAAGAGGCAAACATAAAACCTAAGGACACAGAAGAATTGAAAGTGAAAGGACAGAAGAAGACATTATAAACTAGAGGAAAATGATGTCAGATAGATAGACATTGAAGTGAAAATTAGGAATTTCTAACATCTAAGAAAGTCAAGAGAGTCTCTACAAAATCCCCATAAAATTATAACTTATTTGTATCTATATAACATAGCCTTGTTGTACAAAGCAAAACTTAGCAGAATTATTAGGAGAAACTGACAAATTAAAAATCACAGTGGAGTTTTTAACATAGCAGATTCAGGTTTGTGCTTGGATCTATTTTTGCTGTTTTGTCCCTCTTAATTTCCACATGATTTTAAAGGGGAAGTTTCCTTTTGTTAGATTTTGGTTTTCTTTATGCCTGAAAATAAGGATTGCACCAGATGGGTGAGGAATCCATGCAATACCAACACTTCCATGTCAGGAAGTGTCTGGGAAAAGGCCTTGGCTCATGATGGATGCTCTGAGCCCAGTGGCAGCTGATGTTCTTTCCCTAGCATGTCTTTGGAGAGGCCATCACCTAACGATGTCACCTCCAATATTCCCCCTTGCTGTCTCAGACAGCTTTACACAAGCAGGAGCTTATACATGTCTTTGTCAACTGAAAAGCTGACAGAGGGAAAGCACAGCCCACACACTGAGCTTCTGGGAGCTGCATATCTGGTTTGCCTCTTGAAGTCAATTAGGAGGTGACAGAGTGAGGAAGTCAGTGCAGGCTGACTCTGCTGGGAAGCTGGCATTGATATAGGACCCAAGTCCCGTGGAACGTGGACAGGGCCAGCTGTGAAGGCTGGGAGTTAAGCTTCCCTAAGTGGCATTTCCACTAAGTGGCTTAATCCGGCAGAGATGGAGTGGTTATCTGAACCTGAGACAGGAGTCAGGTGCCTGGGGAAGCTTTTCTGTCTTGACAATCACTAGTGCAAATTTGAGTAAGTTGCTGCTTTCTCTAGCATCTTTTTCTCATCTCTCAAGTGATAGGACTTTGTTCTAAACTCAGAGGCCTTCCCAGCTCTGGTAAAGACAAAGAACGCTATGCCTTGGTGAGATAACTGCTTTGCTAACTGACTTTTTTATTCAGTATGAAGAAGGAAATAAATTAACACCAGGTGCCTACTAGGCTCACCACACTTTATCCACTGGTAAGATGGATGCCCACAGGATCCAGTTACCTGTCTAGGCCTCAGCTCTGAACATCAATGTATGAGTGATCCAGCCCTCAATACGTGAGCATTTGGGGGACACTTTGTATTTAAATCACATTACTCTCGGAATCTCAGTTTATCTATCTGAGGAGATTACATTATAACACCATCACAGCAGGTTGTAAGGATCAAATGTTATCATTCATATAAAGTGTACAGCACAGACTATCATGGCGTTCCTCAAGACAGCTCCCCGTTTTCCTCAGGGTTTACTTTTACCATGCACTTTCCCTCTTCTACTCAGCCCCAGGTCACTCTGCAGAGTCAATTGGTCTCTCATTCTCCACTTTTACTTTTTCAATTCAACTTTGCTACATCTTTTTGCTTCTTTTGTTCAATGTTTTGTTTGAGACAAGAAGAACCTAGAATCTAACTTCAGAGGGGAGTTGAGCAACCCAGAACCTGGTAACATTTCTTGGCAAGCCACTTTCAGAAGGTGCTACTCAATAACATTTTGGCACAGCCAGTCAGGAGAATCAAAAGCCAGGAGATTCTGAAAATATTTTGGTGTAGCAAGCCAGGAGTAAAGCTTGAGTACCAGAGACCAATGTAAGGCCCATGTTGGGCACAATTTTTATTTCTCTCTGTGAGGATTTTTATTTTCTCTTTCAATTCCTTTTTCCCTTAAGCTAGGAACTGGGGGACTCTGTTCCAGCCTCCCGGGAAGGGCTTCCTGACCCAACCATGGGGATGGGGGGAAGGATTATAGGCTTTTTTTTTTCTAGCTGCTTGGTCTCCCTCTGTGGATCCTTATTATCTGTGCATTTGTTTTTTACTCTTTATTACTCTTTTTGGAATTTAACTTGGTCTCTGATTACCCCAGTTTGGTAAGTGGCTTTTCTTTTTCCATTTGTGTTGTGTTTGTTTGTTGCTTTTTTGAGAAAGTTCACCTGGCCTGTGCTTACCCCAGTTTTGTGAATGGCTTTGCTTCTCAGCTTGTGTTTTGGTGTGATGCTAGGATTAAGGGTGCCCGACCCTGGGTGTGGGTGGCATCAATAAATAGGCTTAGAGTTTGTGTGGAATCATGCAACTAGACATAGGCTTAGGTCAACAGTCTTCTCTTTCTTTCTTTCTTTCTTTCTTTCTTTCTTTCTTTCTTTCTTTCTCTTCTTTTCTTCTTTCCTTCTTTCTTTCTTAACTAGCTTTACAAGCTAATCTTCTGATTTTGGAGAACAAGAGGGAGGAACCTCATTTCTTTTTGAACCATTTTAAACAGCACAGTGGCTCTTCTCCACATGGAAGAGAAAATAAAATTATACACTTAAAAGGAAATACTCAAGGATTTTGCCAAGGTAAGACAATGGCTGGGAGGACCTGTTTAAGCTGGCTTGAGCTGACTGGCTTCTTCCCTGTTTGAAATTCCACCTGGGACTACAGCTTTCTTCCTTGTGTAAGTGCATATAATTTGAAACTCTATGCCTGATAACCTGAGCAAAACAAATAGACAACATTTAAAATTTAATTAAACAGACTGAGTATATGAAAGCAGAGCTATCCCTGTACTTTGCATTTTGCTATCAGAGTAAATACAACTTTGGACTAATGGCAAGGCCTTTATATGAGGCTGTGAAAGACCCCAAATACCTAGAATGGACAAAAATAACTGAGAATGGCTTTAAGGAAATAAGTCATGTCTTACTCAGGCTTCAGCACTGGGAACACCTGACTGAAGAAAACCTTTCTTTTTCTATGCATCAGAAAAGAGAGGAGGTGCTTTGGGGATCTTGAACCAAAGGATAGGACATGAACTCTGCCCAGTGGCATGCTTTTCAAAAGTTGGCTGGAGTGGCTGCCGGATGGCTACACTGCCTGAGAGCAGTAAGCTATAACTGTACTAACAGAGGAAGCTGGAAAGCTAAGATTGGGGCTGAGACTAGAAGTCCTGACTCCCCATCAGGTCAGAGCTATTCTGGAGACAAAAGGTTACTTGCATCTAACAGGGAAATGACACACTAAGTATGAGGCCGTGCTATTAGATACTCTGAGTTTAGTATAAAAACTTGGGCTACTATTAACCCTATTTTTGTGATGCCTACAGTCCCAGAGGTTAGTCACTCTTGTGAGTAAGTCATTTCCCAGAACTATGCAAGTAGGAAGGACAGCAGTGATCTGCCCCTCCAAGACCCTGAAGTGATGTGGTTTATTGATGGAAGTAGCTTTGTCCAAGGATATCAAAAGGCAGATTATGCAGTTATCAGTGCTTAACAGGTCACTGAATATAGATTTATTCTTCCAGGAATCTCAGCTCAAAGGCAGAGCTAATAGTTCTTACTCAGGCACTGATGTTAGGAAAAGGAAGAAGGTTAAATATCTATATAGATTCCAAATATGCCCTTCTGATACTATATGCCCAGGCAGAAATATGGAAGGAAAGAGTCTTACTGACTAATAAACTGTCATCTATCAGGCACAGGCAGGAAACTACAACTCCTAGAGGCAGTGCATCTTCCTAAGCAGATTGCAGACATGCACTATAAAGGGCACCACAGAGACGTGTCTGAAGTCTTCTTGAGAAATCAAAAGGGAATCAAAAGGATAGGGGAGGAAAAAGATCAGCTTCACAGCTGCTTAAGACTTCAGTCTTATTCAAGTTCTTGAGGAACCGTTAAAAGCAGTCTATACCACCCAGAAAAATAAATGAGCCTCAGAACAAGGGGAAATTAAAAAGGGACTCTGGTGGTACTTAAAAATCAAATTGGTCCTTCCCCAAGGGATGCAGTAGAATGCTATAAAAACGCTTTACAATTCCTTCCATATGGAAAGAGATGCTACATTGGAAATGGCCGAAATTTCACAGGCCTAAGGCTAGCAGCAACCACCTCACAGGTCTGCAAAGTTTGCCCATTCTGTGCGTACAATAACCTAGGCAAGTTCCAACCACTTCCTTTATTAGAACATGTACAGAGGAGAAAGATGCACCCTGGAGAGGACTGGCAAATAGACTTTACCCATATGCCACCATGTGGAGGATTTACACACAAGTTGGTCCTAACTGATGCTTTTACAGGTTGGATTAAAGCCTATTCTACCTGTTCCAAAAAGGTTCATGAAAGCCTGAGGTAGTCTAGGTGTTTCTTAAAGAAATCATCCCTAACGTTAGACTCAAGAATAACAATGGACCTTCATTTACCTCCAAAAAGGGAGTGGCAAGGGGTGGCAAAAACTTTAGGAATAAAGTACCACCTCTACTCCTCCTGGTGGCCTCAATCTTCTAGGAAGGTAGGCAATGCCCACCAGACCCTAAAGTGAGATTTGGCAAAACTTTGCCAAGAGACATCTGAATCGTGCTCCAGCTGAGCCAACAGCATTCCTGAGAGTTTGCAACATGCCCCAAACTGGGCTAAGTTTGAGCCTGTTTGAGATGTTATATGGGAGGCCATTTCTATCCTCCAGTATGACAGTAGACCCAGAGACCATGAGGCTCTCATAATATCTCATTAATCCGGGTCAAGTACAACAGGGTGTCCAAATGTATGGAAACAGAGTCTTGCCAGTTCCTGGCCATAAAGGACCACCTACTGACCACCTTGGAGACCAAGTGCTTGCAAAAATTTGGAACAAGGGGACACCTGTGGATCAATTAAAACCAAAGTGGAAGGGACCCTTCTTAGCAATTCCTGCCACACCTTCTACAGTAAATGTGGCAGATATTGATAATTGGATTCATTTTTCTAGAATAAAGCCAGTCCCATCTGAACTGCCTGAAGAATAAGATCACCTGGAAGGAGAAAGCTACTTCTCTGAGTCTCCAGAAGCCTTGAGATTTGTCTTCAAAAAGCAAGATTCCACTGCCACTAAAGAAACTATGGAAATCTGGCCTGCTCCTCTTATTTGGGTTAAGAGTGAAGCCAATGGTCATTAATTCTTTCCTCATTGTTTTCTGACAGGTTTTTCATTCTTCAATCCAGCACCAGTGAGCCACAGCACCCCAAGATAGTTGGAGAGCACATAATCCACAGCAGGTCAGGTCTACAGCCCCTTCGAGCTTGAAGAAGCTATAGAAGACCTCCACTCCCTCAGCCCCCCATAAACAATGATGGGAATTTGTGTCTCTTGGGGAAATGACATAGGAGATTAGGTTGTGGCAAAACTGGTTGGAGAAGTAAGTGTGACCTGTTAATTACAAGATTCCCCAACACAGAAGGAGAAAAGGTCCCAAAGCTCAGTACAAGGACTTCTTGTGAGAACTCGAGTTGGTTTTCAATAGGATGGCCTAGACCTGATATCAGCCCGACATATGGAATCCCAGGTCTCATATGTAGAAATTCTCATGGAATGCCTCAAGATTTGAACAGTAAAAAAGAACACAGATACTGAGAACAACTTGTTATTATGGTTTTTCTCATGATAGTACATTCTGCTTTTTCCAGGGTATACTTTTACCTTGCTTTTTCCTTTTTTTATTCAGCCCAAGCTTGTTCTGCAGAGCCAGTTTCTCTCTCACCCTTCACCTTTACTTTTTCAAATAAATTTTGCCACTACTAAAAAAAATTAAGCCCATAGCATAGTTAGTTCTCCTTCCTCTGTCCATCATCTACTTAGTCACAAATCTTGAAAAATTTCAGAATTATTCATGGAAAATGTGACCAAATAATTTTGAAATTTATTTAGAATGAACACGGAGGTTGAATCATCCACCCACTAGTTCTCTGGCAAACACATTAAAACATCTAAATCTTGTCTGTGGTTGAAGTCCTACCAACGTAAGGGAGCTTACTACCTCACAAAGCAGCCCATACCTAACTTCCCAGGAGGAATTAGTCCTGATGTTGTTTTTCCATGGAAGGCACATGACATGCCTTCAGGTCATGTTCGTTTGTCTGTCCTAATTTTGTTCTCAGGAGCAGTGCAAAGTCAACCCCACACCTCTTCCAAGTAGAAGCTTTTTACTCTGTCTTTCATATGCAACCCTTTCCTTTACAACCATGGCTGATGCTACAGTGTTACCATCCCATCTCAACTGGCCCCTGTGTCTCCTCAGCATGTGTCCCTATGGTTAGTCTATCCTTTACAGTGCACCCCCCCATTCTTGCCAGATTGCTCTTCTCCAAACTGGTTCACTTGTTTGTTAAAGTTGAAATGGTAAATTTGGCACTGGAGTCAGTGCCATTGCCTGGGATATCCTTCCTGTTCCTTACTGCTGGTCTTAACCTTCCCAGCCTATCTCTCCATTTCCCTTTTCAATGCTGTGGTACCCAGTCAGTGGTACCCAGTGGTATTTCTGATTGCTGTGGACAGAACTTGTTGCCAAAAATAGCTTGTGATATTCTGTCTCTGTGATGCCACTTGTTCCTTATTTAGTTTTCCTTTGGATGGCTCTCTCACTTTACCCTGTGTGTTCAGATGTGATTCATTTATATCTCAGGAAAATGTGCTCCAAATTGTGCTCCTAGATCTAGTGACTTTTGTCTGGAGTGAATCATTTCTATCAATCAGAGAAGGATTCTTCTTCAGGAGCAATACCCAATGGCAGCAACTATCTGGAAGATGGATCTCACAGTGTGTTGGTGTTATCTGGAGGGAAGATAGATGTTGGGTAGAAGACCCGCATGTACTATGCAATATGTCACTTGGGGCAGGTTGGTGCATCACTTAACCCAGAGAAGGTAGGAGGAAGCTGACTGTGAAGTAATAAGGCTGCTCCATCCACAAATTGTAGCATTGGACATAGTAGTTACTCTCTAATCTTTCAAAAGGTTTTTACCTATACATTACACTTCAGGATATTAAGACTAGGATGAAGTCAATTCTTACTGAAATTAGAAATCAAAATGCAATTAGAACTTTCTAATTAAGTTGGCATAAATACTTATGAATATGATTTACATTTCAAATGGCTGGAACACTGAATGCCTCTTTGAAATGTGCTGAGGAAGAAAAATGTTGTGCTCAGTCATTCCATCCCGTGAAAAAGGATCTCCAAAAGGCTGGACACACACAGAGCAGATGAATGAAAACACACACAAAGTCGCACAACTGTCCTCTCTTTCTCTGAGCATCCAGTTTCATTTGTATGCTTGGCCATAACTATTCATCTGAATTCTTCATATTTACACAATCACTGATTCATGTGGGCCAGTAATAGTTAGATTTTATAGTCTTTCTAACTTAGGACTTTGGCAACATTTGAGTTGCCTACCATGTCACATCAGTATTAGGTGGTACAGGAAGCTGATGTGGTATGCTGATCTAGAACTTTGTCTTTCAGGGGACACTTAACTGTAGGGATCAGAAGACCAGAGCTTCAATTCCAGCTCTTCTACACACCAACCTTGTGCATCTCCTGTGGTGTTTTCTCCTTTCAGTCTTCCAGACAGGGCAAACAAATACATCCTCTGTTAACTAGGGCTGTTATGAGGATATATAGAAGGAGCCAAAGTGAAAACCTCAGACAAGTTAAAAAAAATAATGCACCCAAGTGTTACTGTTGTTAGTATAATTATTACTTAATCCTTACCCTATTAGCAGATAGATTCGCAAGCAGGAGAAATACTTTTCAAACTGTAGTGCCTGGGATGGAGGAAGGAAGTATATATGGGGCCAGAGAAGAAAACAGGGAAGATGGCCTACAAATGAATGAATTAGACTAGTTAGGCAAGGGTCATCTTCACAAAGTCAAATGGAAACTGCTACAATTCCAGGCCATATGGCAGAGTGTTTGAGATCATAATGGGCATGTCAGTCTAAGTGTCAGTCCCTCCATCCATCAAACCACAGGTGCCAGGAGAAACACAAAAGAAGAACCAGGCCTGCCCTGGGGGAAATTTCAGTTGAGTTAGAAATGATGTAAATCAGGAAGCAGTAAGACTGTATAATACTGTAATTTGTACTATATTATGTGAGGAGAGAGTGTTAGTGCTGTCAACACTATTTGTATTGCTTGGGTGCAGGGTTCAGGCAAGGAGAGTCTCCATCCTGAGTCCTGTAACATAAGAACCCCACTTAGACTTTTCCATGACCAGGCCTCTCTCCATAGCCTGAGATGTCTGTGAGTCATAGAAGGCGTGTCTGTAGGTGAGCCCTCTCCCTCATCAAGCTCCTGTGTGTGGGACTCCGGCATTTCCTAGAGCTTCTTTTTGGGCTCATGTGAGCCTTTCCCATTGCACCATCTTCCCCAAGGGAGGGCAGTACTGCTCATGTTTCTTGAGGTGAAGTGGCATCTGCTGATGGGGGCCCAAAGTGGGAAGAATACGGATGCAGAGATTTAGGTATCACATATATAAGACCCCTCTGGATAGAAGGCAGAGGCTGAAGAAAAGTGGGTCAGGTTGAGTAACCCGGCTCCCACAAGGACTCCAAGGAGTCCAAATGTTCAAATCTGGACTTCAGGTCCATTTTTCAAGGCAAGGGGAAAGACATTTTAATTAATGATATATTAGCTTGATTTATAACTTAAAAAATATTTAGGCATGATCTTTAGCTGTACTCTTGTTTCTGGTCTGCCAATGTTAGTGGCAGGCCTGAGTGCCACAGTGATTTGGAGCAGGAGAAGCCAATGTTTCCTAAGCAGCCACAGGCAGGTTGGTGCCTTGCAAGATGCACAGAAGGTTGTTGGAAACTTGTTTTAAAGTAATTACGCTGATCTGCTCAGAGATCATAGCACTAGAGGAAGTAGTTACTCTCCAATTATGCAAAAGGTTGTTACATGATGATTACACTCCAGGATATTAAGATTGGGAAGAAGTTAATTTTTACTGAAATTAACTGCAAGCACCCGAAAAGACTCCCCTATCTTCTGGGAAGTAGGATTTGACTTTTTGCCATGAACTCTGTTAAGATTGGAAAAAAGTTTTGAGGAATGTAAATGACTGTGAAAAGTGCTGGGAGCAATGGCAGGAGTAAGATAGACCTGGCTAGCGCCAGGTCACTGCTGAGTCCTTCCAGCCCCAGCCACTCTTCTGCTCCCTAAATGGCCAAATTCCTATCCTGTCTTCACATCTTATTGACGCTTCTTCCACAAAGCCTTTTGCATTTTTTTCATTTCATAAAACTCACCTCCCTTTTTCTGTTTCTCTCTGAAATTCATTATCCACACCATCACTATCTATGTGCAAGCATTTTTATAGATGTACTCAGATGGGCTGTTTAGAATTTAATTGTGAAACTGATAGTTTTAGGAGTGGCAGTTTGATCTCCTTAAAACTAGAAGCTCCTGAAGATGAAGAGCCCTGTAGGTAAACATGGAATGATGAAATCAGCCCATGGCAGGGCCATACTGGCAGTTCTGTTTGGGTTGAGGAGTTAGAAAATAGAGAACAGGGAGCAATTATCACACTTCTCAGATTTTTCCATCAAAGTTGCTTCTTACAGCAGGGGAACTCAGAATGTGTACCCTAAGGGGACACTGAGGGCATAGCCCTAGGCAATGCATGTCAAGCCTTGACATTTGTGTGAAGTCTCTTGTTTTATCTTGAAACCTCATGCTGATTTTACACTCTAGTATATTCTACTCCATGACACATTTTTATTTCCTGTTAAAGTTAATTATTTATCAGTTAGTAAAATCAACTTTCTTGGACTATGCCACTTTTTACAGATGGGAATTATTCCTAGGGCCAAATGCCATACTTGGCATACAGAGGACATTCAACACTTATTTGCTGAATAAATGAATGAATCCCATGGGGGAGCTTCACATGCCCAGTCCATTGCTCCATGTAAGAGCGAGCATGTCTGAGTGATTGAGTGGTGGGAGAGCAGAATGCTAATTCCATGACCCATGTATGAGGGACAGGTCTAGAAAGGCTGTTGGCAGTGTAGAGGAAGGATGAATATAAGAAATACTTCAAAGGACGAATAAGTGGAACTGAATTACTCACTATAGATGGAGGTCAAAACAAGGGATAATAATCAGAAACAGGCATTTCGAAACAGACATTTCATTTAATTTACATTGGGTCTCCACGTACGTGAAGACAGTGGCAGCTTCAGTTATCTTTCTCAGAGAGAGGGGATTGTGAGGGACACTGTCAATGGAACCTGTGAAGGGTGACAAATCTTCTGTCTGATGGGAGAAGCCATCACTGTCTAGATCCATCCTGTTCAATATCAGAGACACCAGCTACATATACCAATGAACTTTGAAATGTGGCTGGTTCAAACTGAGGTGGGCTGCGAGTATAGAATGCATGGTGAATTTTGCAGATGGTGACCACTGATGGCGAATCTTTTAGAGATTTAAACTGTAAAAAACAGCCTGCTGCAGCATGCGTGCCATAGTTTTGCCACCACTGATATACAACTACAACCAAACCAAAGACTATAAAAGTAGTTCATTAATATTTTTGAACTGATTACATGATAACATTATGGATGTGTTAGGCTTAATTACGTGTGCAATTGGAATTTACTCATTTAAAAATTCAACTACCAGAAAATTAAACATTTCACATTTCTTTCACTTGTAGTTTGCATGGTGGGCAGCACTGGTGTGGACTGATCAAGTAAGATGACTTGGTCACAGATCCAGGGTGAGATCTTTAGTTTTGCCTAAAGACTTCCAGGAAGCACACTTTGTAAACCGCCCTCTGCAAAGTAAATATCGATGTGGGGTATTTGGAAGACACTATTAATAGATGGTTGCAAAGAACGATTATTCACCTCATACATTTGACAGGAATGAAAAAAGCTGTAGAAGTGTAACTTCAAATTGAAGCTAATTAAAACACTTGCCTGAGGAAGCCCCATCAGTCCTAAACAACTTCAAGGAGAAGTGTGCGATTAAACTCTCTTTTATACTAGTCAGCTCGTCCCCAGCTGTATCACCAGGTTGTTACTGACTCTTCTCTCCTCTTGCCATTTTAAACAGTAAATAATTGGACTTATATTTGCCGCCTTGCCATTCCTATCCACGTCTCTCCTGTGAAGGCTGGGCCTTTCAAACACCACCAATCTCCACTGAGAGGAACTGAAACATTTTTATACCAGTTACTTAAACATCTGACAGGTCCCTAGCAGGCTCAGGATTCTAATTAATTTGCTGTTTGTAGTACCTAGCAAAGTGCTACATTAAAGTTACATAGACATCTATGCACTGAAGAAGAATTTAGGCACAGGGTCAGGCATCCAGGGATTCTTTCGGGATCCTTTAGGAAAGCTCTTCTCACGGCTGGAATGAACTTTCCTCATCTATAGTCTGGCCATGCCTGGCCCTTGTTTCTTCAGCTGACTATGCTTCCTTTGCTCATTTCACTCCAGTTACACTGACATCCATCGGATGCCTGGATTGTGCCAAGGATCTTCTACCTCTGTGCTTTGCATCCACCTGCTGTCTCCCCTGCCTGGAGCACCAGTCCTTCAGGGGCACACATGGCTCATCTTCACCTCCTCCAGGACTCTGCTCACATGAGATCTGACAGATGTGTGGACTCTGTATCTTTCCCTTAACTTTTTACATGGCACCTCCCGGATTTACTCTCCAAAGAGAGAAAAGTCACACTTTTGAGATTGTCATTAAACGTGTGCAGGTTAAAGCTCCCTTTACAGGACTATTATTCTTGCACGAGGGCTTCTGATGATGTTCACGAGTCCCTAGGGCAATGGTTTCAAACTTTGAAAGATTTGGACACCTTTCATTAAGTGAAATCATATGAAAAATATCACACTTTTATGAATTTTAGAGAAATGAAATGCATGGCCACATGGATGCACCGTTGTGCCGGGGCACCTCGTGTGCTGGCAGAAGAGGCTGTCACTGCCTCTGATGCTGATGAGGAAAGCAAGGCCAAGAGAGGTTAAATTCTTAATGTAGAAACTCAAAGGAGTATAAAGGCCCTGGGGCTGAGATATCTTAGTTTTGTCACCACTCTCATTCTGCATCCTGCTCCCAACCTGAACCATGGGGCTTTATGAGTATTATAGAAAATAAATTTCTGTGAAACATCACCTGGACTAAAACAAAGGCATCAAATAAATGAAAGGTCATTGCCATCTTCATTGTCATCAAAATCATCAGCAGTACCATTCATTAATTATCTGCATTGCATTGTCGTGTTCCCAAGGAGAGTGTTAGAACTTATCACATGCATTTACTAAAACAAATATCTCTGTACCTCTGTTAGGTTTGCTCGAAGGCCACATTTTACAGACGTAACCATCATGCTAGAAAGTACAACCCACTCCCGTCCCCTCTCCTGAATGTCCATTCTCATTCTGCTCCACATTTTCTTCTTTTTTCCTTATACTGTTTCTGACCTAATACACATTCTCCCTTACATATTTATTGTATTTCTATTATTTATTTTTTGTCTCCTTTGGTTAAAGTATAAGTAAAAATCTTTGTTTTGTTAATTGATGATGACCTAGAACATTGCCAGATACAAAGCAAGCAAACAAAAAAGCAAAGTACCATTACATTTTCCTCTTTCGGATTTAGTCAGCCAACCCTCTATCTAAGCTCTAAATTTCAGAGTCACCCAGGAATGGTCCATACCCTTTTGTCTCCAATCGGCTGGTGCCTAAGTCATGTAGATTTCATCAAGTCTTATTTTTGCCCCTCTTACCTCCCTCTGGGATGCCTTCCTTTTCCAGTCCTTCAGCATCTCTTGCTTGTATAATTAACAGTGTTCTTTCAGTTTGGCTTCTTCTTTCTCATTTGCTTTCACTTCATTCACTGTACTACCTTGTAACTTTTGGAAATTAGGATAAAAATTTCCCAATGAAGGGGGGGTGACCATTCTCCTTAAGAATGTGTCCTTTATGAGTGAGGTGTATGCTTGAGGTTCAGAAAGGTGACAAAATAACTTATGCTTATTCTAATTGGTCTCTCTCCAACTGCTCTGTCCTTAGTCACATTGTGCAAATGAGGCCACTTAGTTTAGCTTCTAGCACCACTAACTTTGTCTGAAGAAAAGTTGTCACCATCTTACTGTCCATTAGGAATCTACTTTCCAATAAGGTCCTAACCTTCATTTTTGGCTCTGGTTTCTGTCTATTCCACCTCCTGATTACTCATGGTATAAATTGTTTCATCCCACACATTTTGGTGTGTGATAGAATTATTTCTTGTAATGCCCCATTTTTAATGCCCTTGTATATTCAGGAAATAAATTCTCAGCAGGCATCTACTCATAACTCTGCCATAATTCATGATAATTTTGAAAAATTGCTTACCCACTCTGGGTCTCATTTCATTTTTTAGATAAGGAGTTGAATTACTTGCTCTCTTCAGACTTCACATTCTACTATGTCATACCTGGTTTGATGGCATAGCTCACATGCAAAAATAATAATAACTGTTCTCATTTACAACAGCCTGATAGATCCTTTAACTATGTCATTTCCCAATTTTTCAATAATCCTGTAATGGAGGTACTATTACATCCACATTACAGATGAAGAAAACTCACACTAGCAACTGTTTTAAAAACCCCACAAAAAAAAAATAAATAAAAACCCCACAACCTGATTAAGTAATTATCAGTGAGGCAGGGTAGAATTTTATCTTAAGTCTAATGTTGAAGCTTGCATTCCTTTTCCCCTTTTGAACTGCCTCAAGCCTTCTATTTCTTTTATATCATACCTAGGCATAATAAAGGATCAGAAGTGAGCTTTGAATTATGTTCCAAAGGCCTAGAAGAGGTGTTCATCCACATTTTCTTGCTTGGTCCTGAGATTTTTCCTGCTGTGTAGGCTGAACCATGACCATGTCCTTGGGAAGTTTTCGGTGTGGCAGTTGGACAGAAAGCCCACAGGAGAAGAAGTAGTTTTTCCGCTAGCTGATATATGACTGTAGACAATCTGTAGACATGCCACATGTAGTATAAACTATTTTCGCTCATTAAATAAGAACTTGCCTTTTATGATTGTTGGGAGAAATGTAAATGAGCAAATAAATGAAACAATGTGTGGCATTTGTTTTTTACAATTCAACCTGGTTGCAGAACTAAAGGTACTTTGCAATTCTCTCAAAAGAATACATGCATACACACACACACACACACACACACACACACACACACTAGTGAGCAGCAAAGACCTCCATGATGACCTTCTCAGGTGGTAGCTACATACACTGTAGCAAACAACTCAGCATCCACGTCAAATGTAACCTTCTTGCTGATATTCAGCCCTACTACTTTCTATGTCTCTTCCCTTTCCTGACTTCAAATACCTCCCCGTTTGATTATACAGAGTGCAATATCACCAGTTTTAATACCCAAACTCATGTTCCCAACTCATTATAATGCTTAGAAGACAGGATTCATTCTTCTCACTGGGTTACAAATAATAAAGATTATTTCATTAGGTATTATCATCATTTTTCTCATCATTAAAAACTTCTGTGGACAACTTAAAAGTACACTGCAGAAAGAGGGAGATGCTAGAAGATAGAACATCAGGTCACTTTAATCCAATTTTTGAAAGGGCAATAGACGAGTCAAGAGAATCCACTGATGGCTAATGGAGCTCTGAACTGAGCATCCTATGCTCAGAATAATGGAACCAGTTGCTCACCAACTACTCCACACTGGTTGAGTGCAGCCTGGAGACCCCGAAATTTGCTGAGTTCTCACAGCTATGCTATCTAATAGTTCAGTGAGGGGCCCTCTACTTAGAAGTAGGAGCAGAACCCTACTCCCTGGGCTGACACTTGGGGCTCTGTATAACCTGATTCATGAAATTAACATCACTTATTAACATTCCCTATTGTAGACCATCTGCCTGAACCCTTGCTGCCAGTGTGATTACCTATTTCTGGAAGATTTCTTGAGATAATTCAGTGGATATCAAATTTATCTGAAAGCTGAGCATGGAAGCAATCTGGAGTTGCAAAGGAAAGGAGAAATGAAATCAAACCTATCAAAGTGAGAAAATTCATGATTAGGAGTCTTCGGTGGATTTTTGTCATCTACAAGCAGAGTTATGCTAGTGTGGTAAGCTGAGTTCCTTTCCAATATTTTAGTGAGTTATGGATCGTCCACTGATGGGAGACCTGTGATAGGAAACACAGACAGATTCCGAGAGCGAGAGCAAAGCAGGAGACAGATGCAGACGTGTGCACCGCAGTTTCATTTTCACAATTTACAGCGGTCTAAGGACCTCTAATCCTGACTTTCTTCTCCCTCACCAATTAATCCTCCTATTGATTCTCCACTGAGTGGAAAAAGGATTTATTTGAAGACTAAAGATTTTAATTTCTCATCTTCGGAAGATCTCACATATCTCAGGAATTTAGGAGTTGGGCAATGGAACAAATAGGGGGCTCGTCAGTGACAGCAGCAAGTTTTGCTGTCTTAGCTAGATTTTCTCCATCAGTAAACTTGGATTAGAGTGCATTCGATCTGCTTTTAATTTCCCTGTGGAATTCTCGACCAATTTAAGACTGTGCAGTTTTAGATACACTGAAGAAGAGATGGGGTAGGTATCAGGGACCAAAAGCATCTGTTGAAATACAGACAGGAATCTGTGACTCTTGGTTTTGTCCACTTGCAACATCCTGCCGAATCTATGCTTCATATTCAGTCAGAAGATGATTCTAAGACTTTGTGGGGTTAGGATTGACACTTTCATTTATAAAACTTAAATAACCAATCGTATGGGCTGTTTGGCAGGCAGTAATTTATGAATAAGAGCAATATTTATGTTATCAGCATAAAGCCCAATGGTATTTGCATTTTCATTGATCACCTCCTTTGATACCTGGATTTATCCACGGAATAACAAGACAAGAACTAAGTGTCTTTGCCTTAAAATACCAGGACATCAGAAATGGTCTCCTTGACAATATTGTCTCTTTCCTCAAACCATATCTTGGAAACAGGCCACAGAGGGGCCAAGACCTCCTCAGGTTATACAGTATGTTAGTGCTAAGGCCAGGATTAAAAGTTGCATCTTTTACCTCTAAGTAGCAGTGCTTCTTCCTGACGTGTTTTCATGGGTATTTAAAAAAATTCTCCATATCATGTATAGTCAGTGCCACAGGCAAATAGCTCTTCAGAACACTTTTATGATTGATGATGACAGTCTTATTGGTGCTGATTTAATTAATAGATGCTATAAGGTGTGTGTATTTGTGGAACTCTACAATTTTCTATATGCAAGTGATAAAACTGAATAAACAAGAGTTAAAGCATTGTTCTAGGTCCAAATCAAGCTTTCTGTATCTTTTCATTAAGTTAAAATAAAGTGGTATGAGCTGTGGAATTTAGTTAAGTACATCATTAAGAAAATTGAATGGGGCACACCAGAGGTGCTGAACTCCTTGCAGCCAGACTCAGGGTCTGGGTGGTACCACACTCCAGGGTACATTCCACCTAGCTGCCTGGGACCGGGAGGCCTTGGCTCCCACCCAGTAAGGTGGAAGCTCCACCAGCATACCCTGGGAGAGAGCCTTCACTAGCTGCACACAGGATTCAGCTCTATCGGGTCCCGCGACTCAGCGCAACCCACCAGGGGAACTCCCAGCCAGCCTCGCAGGACACAGAGGTACTGAGCCCAGCCCAGCCCAGGACCCCAGAGTTGCTCATCAAGGACTGGCCAGTGTAGTTGCAGTGCCTTGGAGAGTTTGGGCCCTGCCCACCAGAGCCCAGGGAGTGTGTGAGCTCCCTTGTTCACTAAAGCAGCCAGTGCAGTGGGTACTAGAGGCTGCAGCCATGCCCAGCCAGGAGCAAGGCCCTGGTGCTGTAGGCCTGGGACTCGCCCAGGCTTGCCTGGCACAGCAGAGGGGCTGAACTCCTTGCAGCCAGACTCAGGGTCCAGGTGGCACCACACTCTGGGGTATGCTCCGCCTAGCTGCCTGGGACTGGGAGGCTTTGGCCCCCACCCAGTAAGGCAGACCCTCCACCGGCACACTCCGCGAGGGTGCCCTCACTAGTTGCACACAGGATCCAGCTCTACAGGGTCCCGCGAACCAGTGTGACCCAAGAATCAGTGCGAACCTCAGGGGAATGCCCGGCCAGCCTCGCAGGACACAGAGCCACATAGGTTCTAGAAGAAAATGACAAAACAAAAGACCAAGAGGCAGTCTCAGTCCCCCAGCCCACAAAGAACAAACCCAAGAGACACTGAAATGGAAGATAGTGGGAGTCACACAAATGGACTTTCTGAAATGATAGAAAACACAGTAAAGAAACAGCTTGATGAAGCTATAGAGAAATTCAAATCAGAAATATTCTCTCAGGTAAAAAATGAAATGAGAATCATTATTAAAGAAATGTTGTGTATATCTAAAGAAGAGCAAGATTAAAAAAAAATAGAAGAACTTAAGAAAATGATCGAAACCCTGAATGAACAATATAAGACACAAACAGAATGCATGAAACAGATGCAAAGGGAAATGCAGGAAATGAAAAACTCCATGGAAAGTTTGAAAAACCGCTTAAATGAGGCTGAAGATAGAATCTCAGATCTTAAAGACAGCATGGGAGATCATGGTCATGAAAGAAAAGATCTCCTAAAAATAGTAAGGAACCAAGAAACAACAATTCAACAGCTGCAAGATGATGCCAAGAGAAATAACATAAGATTAATAGGCATAAATGAAAAAGCAGGGGTTAATACTAATGACCTGTGAAGACTATTCACAGAAATAATAGCAGAAAACTTTCCAAACATGGGAAGAGAATCTGAAATACAGGTAATTGAGGTATACAGAACCCCTACTAACCACAGCCAAAATAAATCTTCACCCAGACATATAATAATAAGGGTATCAGAAATACAGCACAAAAACAAAATACTAAAAGCTGTCAGAGAAAAGAAACAGATCACCCATGAAGGAAAGCCTATCAGAATCATGGCAGACTTCTCAACACAAACCTTTAAGTTAAGAAGAGCTTGGAGTGAAGTATTTCAAATCCTGAAAGAAAACAACTTTCAACCCAAATTGATGTACCCTGCAAAACTATCCTTAAAAAATGATGGAGAAATAAGATTCTTCCATGACAAAGAAGAACTGAAGAAATTCATGGCCACCAAACCAACACTACAAAAAGTACTGAAAGACACTCTAGAAAGAGACAAAGGTAGCCACAATCTTAAGAACAACAACCAAAGGAAACCACTAAGCAGGGCAAATAATTAAACAGAAAATGTAGAAAACCAACAACAGAAAGATATCATAACAAGGATGAGTCAGTACATATCAGTTATATCAATCAATGTAAATAGTCTCAACTCACCAATAAAAAGAAACAGACTAGCAGAGTGGGTTAAGAAACAAAATCCAACAATATGCTGTGTACAAGAAACACATTTCACTCAAAAGGAAATTCACAGACTAAAAATCAAAGGACAGAAAACAATACTCCATGCAACAGGAACCCAGAAAAAAGCAGGGGTCGCTATTATGTTTGCAGACAATGTGAACTTCAAACTGAAAATGATCAAAAGAGATAAAGAAGGTCACTACATACTTGTTAGGGGAAAACTTCAAGAGGAAGAGATTGCAATCATAAATATATATGCACCAAATATGGGAGCACCCAACTATGTAAGACAATTCTTAATAGACATGAAAAACCAAATAAACAATAATGCAGTTATAACAGGGAACCTTAACACCCCACTGTCACAGAGAGACAGATCAACCAAACAAAAAATCAGCAAAGAAATAACAGAACTGAATCAAACTTGTGAACAAATGGACCTAGTACATGTGTACCGAGTATTCCACCCATCAACATCAGAATACACATTGTTCTCAGCTGCACATGGGTCATTCTCTAAAATAGATCATATACTGGTCCACAAAACATGCTTAAATAAATGCAAAAGAACTGAAATAATTCCATGCATATTATCTGACCATAGCGCAGTAAAATTGGAAATGGATGACAAAAAAACCTACACTAACTGCATAAACACACGGAAATTAAATAATACTCTCCTAAATAACCAATGGGTCACAGAAGAAGTTAAAGAAGAAATTAAACATTATCTACAATTGAATGAAAATGCAAATATAGATTACCGGAACCTGTGGGACACAATGAAAGCAGTCCTCAGAGGGAAATTTATAGCACTAAACTCCCACATCAGAAAAATGGAAAGAACACACATAAACAACCTAATGCTGCACCTCAAACTTCTAGAAAAAGAAGAGCAAGTCAAGTCCAAAGCCCTAAGAAGGGAGGAAATTATTAAGATTAGAGCAGAACTTAATGCAACTGAAACTAAGAAAACAACACAAAGAATTAATGAATCGAAGAGTTGGTTCTTTGAAAGAGTAAATAAAATTGATAAACCCCTAACCAATCGTATCAAAAAGAGGAAAGAAAAAACTCAGATTCATGCAATAAGAAATGGAAAGGGTAAAATCACTACTGACCCTATGGAAACACAGAGGATCATCAACACCTACTTTGAAAACCTTTACTCACATAGATTTGATAACACAGAAGAAATGGACAGATTCCTAGAAACTTATGAATTACCAAAGCTGAATCAAGAAGATGTAAACCTGCTAAATAACCCAATT
Source organism: Dasyprocta punctata (assembly GCA_004363535.1). Taxonomy (NCBI): domain Eukaryota; kingdom Metazoa; phylum Chordata; class Mammalia; order Rodentia; family Dasyproctidae; genus Dasyprocta; species Dasyprocta punctata. The sequence goes on along the minus strand of RJWM01019905.1, from coordinate 7,214 downwards.
TCAGCTAATGAAATTGAAAATGTAATTAGGGCCCTACCAACATTGAAAAGCCCAGGTCCTGATGGATTCACCACTGAATTCTACAAGAAATTTAGGGAAGACTTAATGCCAACACTCCTCAAACTCTTTAATGAAATTGAAAGGGAAGTAAGTCTCCCTAACTCATTCCTGGAAACAAGTATTACCCTAATACCAAAACCAGAGAAAGACCCAACCAAAAAAGAAAATTACAGGCCAATCTTCCTCATGAACATAGATGCAAAAATCCTCAATAAAATACTGGCAAATAGAATACAGCAAGTTATCAGAAAGATTATACACTATGATTAAGTGGGATTCATCCCAGGAATGCAGGGATGGTTCAACATACGGAAATCAATAAATGTAATACACCATATCAACAGGGCCAAGGACAAGAACCACAGGATCATCTCAATAGAAGCAGAAAAAGCTTTCGACAAAATCCAACACCCATTCATGATAAAAACCCTACAGAAAATCAGAATAGATGGTCTCTACCTCAACCTGATAAAAGCCGTATATCATAAACCAACAGTCAACATCTTACTAAATGGAGAAAAACTGAAAACTTTCAACCTAAAATCAGGAACAAGACAAGGATGTCCATTATCACCACTCCTATTCAACATAGTTCTAGAAATATTAGCCAGAGCAATTAGACAAGAGAAAGAAATAAAGGGAATAAGGATAGGAAAGGAAGAAGTGAAATTATCATTATTTGCTGACGATATGATACTTTACAATGAAGACCCCCAAAAATCCATTAGAAGACTTCTAGAAGTAATAACCAAATTCAGTAATGTAGCTGGATACAAGGTGAACACTCAAAAATCAATAGCATTCCTGTACACAAACAACAAGGTCACTGACAGAGAAATAAGGAAATCACACCCTTCACTATAACATCCAAAAAAATGAAATACTTAGGAATCAATCTAACAAAGGAAGTAAAAGATCTATACAGTGAAAATTACTTTACTCTGAAGAAGGAAATCGAAGAAGATTTCAGAAAATGGAAAGATATTACCTGGTCATGGATAGGAAGAACAAACATCATGAAAATGGTCATTCTCCCAAAATTACTATATAGATTTAATGCAATCCCAATCAAAATACCACTTGCCTACCTCACAGAGCTAGAGAAAGCATTCCTGAAATTCATTTGGAACCACAAAAGACCTAGAATAGCAAAGGCAATTCTGGACAACAAAGGTAAGGCAGGAGGCATCACAATCCCCGACTTGAAACTATACTACAAAGCTACTGTGATAAAATCACCATGGTACTGGAAACAAAACAGACCTGAAGATCAATGGAATAGATTAGAAGATACAGCCACAACTACAAACACACTTAGCCACCTCATCTTTGACAAAGGGGCCAGACATGTACATTGGAAGAAAGATAGCCTCTTTAACAAATGGCACTTGAAAAACTGGCTTTCTATATGCCGTAAACTAAAACTAGATCCATGTCTATCACCATGCACTAAAATAAAGTCAAAATGGATCAAAGACCTGAATATTAAAATAGAGACACTAAACTTACTAGTAGATGGAGTAGGTAAAAATCTTGATGATATAGGAGTAGGCAAAGAGTTCATGAACAAAAATCAAACTTCACGGGAAACACTTCCCAGTATGAACAATTCGGATCTCATCTTACTAAAAAGTTTTTGCACGTCAAAGGAAATCTCCAACAGAGTCAAAAGAAAACCCACAAACTGGGAAAATATCTTAGCCAATTTTCCATCAGACAAAGGATTTGTATCTAAAACATATAAAGAATTAAAAGAAATCAGGCCCCTAAAATTCAAGGACCCAATCCAAAAATGGGCACCTGAGATGAATACACACTTCTCAGAGAAAGAAATACAAATGGCAAATAAATATATGAAAAAATGTTCAACATCAATGGTCATTCAGGAAATGCAACTTAAAACAACACTGAAATCCCATCTCACTCCAGAAAGAATGGCCAAGATTAAAAAAATCAACCAACAACAAATGTTGTAGGGGCTGTGGAGGAAAAGGAACTCTTCTCCACTGTTGGCGGGAGTGTAGACTGGTGCAACCACTGTGGAAATCAGTGTGGAGATTCCTCAAGAAGCTAGAATTAGAGATCCCATTCAACCCAGCTATTCCACTTCTGGGCATTTTCCCAGAACAATTGAAAACATCATACCACAGTGATATCTGTGCACCCATGTTTATAGCAACCCAATTTGTAATAGCCAGATCTTGGAAACAACCCAAGTGCCCATCAATTAAAGACTGAATAAAAAAGATGTGGTATTTTTATACAATGGAGCTATTAAAAAGATTTCATGGAGACTTTCATAAGTAAATGGTCACGACTTGAGATCATACTCATAAGTGAGATAAATCAAACCCACATGTGTAAATACCATATTGTCTCCCTAGTGTAAGAAACTGAAAAAATATATATGATCCAAAATCTATAAAAAATTCTATGTAAGGGTAACAAGCAGCTAGAAGAGCAAGAATAATTGGGAAGGGAAAAGGGGGAAAGAGGGAAGGGAGAAGGAAAAAATATAAATCTGTATATGTGTATATGTAAGATAACTAAAGCGAACATACTGCTGAAGGCATTAGTTATTTAGAGAGAACAATTGATACTCATCCAGTTAGATCAATTTTACATGTCTATATCTGTTAACATAAACATTCATTTTGAAGATAACGACAGGCAATATTGCAACCATTGTCAAGTTTTTATCATTCTGTTTTGTAAACCTGTAACGTTACTGTTGTGCATTTACTCTAGTCGTTTGTTTGTCTCTTTTGCTTTTTGTCTTTCTTATATGTGTCTTTTTTCATTCTCTTAAATTAAAAAAAAAAAAAGAAAAAGAAAATTGAATGGGACTGGGGATATAGCTTAGCGGCATAAGTGCCTGCCAGGCAAACATGAGGTTGTGAGTTTGGTCCCTGGTACAAAAAAAAAAAAAAAAAGAAAAGAAAAAATCATTTCTTTAATTTTCCTTTTAGGTACAAAATTGCCCATCACCAGGATAAATATTTATTAAGCTCAGGAACCAGTGATTCTAAATTCTTTCTAGGGGAGCAATGCATAAGCAATATTTACAGTAGGTTAAATTATGTTTCGGCTTTCAAACACGTCTGTGGTGATGATTCTCCAGGATGAAAGTGATGAGCTGTGGTGTTGGTGCTGGTGGTGGTAATGGGAGTGACTGAGTTGGTGGTAGTGATGGTGGCAGTGGCTTGCCTTCAGATTTCAAAGATTGAAAGAAATTTCAATATGCGGCATTTGTAAGAATGAAAATTCTCAGCTGAGGAAGCAGTTTAGGTGGGGTAAGTTTCTCTGGTCAGAACAGGAGACAACTGATCTGTGTTATAAAACAGAACTCCAGAAATGTGCACCTGCTGAACTCATGGATTCTCGGACAGAAATTTTGAAGAGGTTTTTGCCAAAGGATGGCAAGAGAATAGCTGGATGATGTCCAGAATCAATCAGTCAATCAGACAAACAGATTACTGAGGAACTCACCTGTGGCAGTAGCCATTAGGATAGAGATGCAATTAAATGGCCAATGAATTTTTAATGGATGTGATGAATATGGACAAATAAATAAATGGAGATGGATTTTCAGAGTTTTTTGTGATATACCATGCTAATTTTTTTTTTTAACAACTATGGAACTAGATGAAAAGATGAAATAAGTTGGTTTCTTCCCTCTGAGTTTTTCTCACTCTGGGTTTCCAAGAAATGCCATTGATTCAATGAGTTCTTCCTTCTGTAGGCAATGAAACTATTTCTGTTCTGTGAAGTATGTGAGTATTGGGAGACTTGACCTAAACATTTTCTCACCCAATAAATAGTATATTGAGGATAAGAGCCCACCTGGATCTTTTAAAACAAATGATGAAATCACAGAGCTCAACATATTAAAAGTAACGACAGTGACAGGAGACACGGGAGTCAGGACTATCGGTGGTGAAGACTGTCTCAGGTATCCTTTTTTACTCTCAGTGTTGGGGTATCATCTGAGCACTGTCCATGACTGGTGGTGACCCTGAATTGAGGCACCTATTATTTACCCTCTAAATGTTTCTTTCTATTATTCAGTTGGGAAATGAGGAAGTTGTCTGTCTTTTCTCCAGGGTTCTGAATCAGGGTAAAGACAAATGGGGTGTTTGCTTTTTCCTAGTGGTGGTACCTAGTCAGTGGTACGCTGGTAACACTTGGCTCTCAAAAAAAAAAAAAAAAAAAAAGACCGAAGTTGTGGCGTGCTATGGTGTCAATACTTCTGCCACAGCCAATTTCAATTTCAAGCTGCAGCATGATGCCACTGAGCACAGAGCTGGGAAGAAATGTGTACCTTTCTTTGACTCTCACAAGCTGGGGCTGGCATGTTGCTGAATGTGCTGCATATTTTGTTAAAAATAACACACATTATAAATAATTTGAAATTGTAGAAATGCAGAGCAGAATGTAGACAAGAAAGAGGTCCAAGGATCTTTGCCATCCAAAAAATACTTCATAATTTGATAAGTTTCATTTTCAGGAGAAAAAGACAATTCTATGCCTATATTGTTTCTAATGTTTAGTTTTTACACAGCTGCCAGCACTGTTCTGCAGTTATGTTTGCTTTCTTATTTTTAAACTCCAAAACAACATGAGCATTTCTCTATGTTATTATAAATTTGTTCTGAATATTTTAGCGGCTGTATAACTTTCTAGTGCATAATCAAACCAGACAACATCGTGGCACATAGAGCTTATTTCCAATTTTTGGTAAAAATTGATCTTGTTTACCTTAATAAACATGCTGACATCTCTCAGAAATATTTTTGAGAAAGCCTGAGGGAACAGTTGTTCCATGAAGATGAGGGGAACTGGCTGGGAACAATTGGCTCAATATTGGCGAATTCTTGGGGACCACAGAACCCTGAGCTGAGTGGTTCTCTTCTATTAAGAGAATTCAGGTTTCAGTCCTTGAAATCCACATCCTCATCAGCCTTGCTGACCCCCACAGCTAGGTTGCTCTAGGAGCTCTCATCCCCCTGCTTCTGGGTTTGTCTCATTGCTAATCCATTTTCTTCTACTTTCATCTCAAACACTCATGTTGTACCTTTGAATTCCTGCTTTGTGGCAAGTAAACTCTCTTACTGCGCCCAGGTTTGGAGTTTTATAATGGTATTACCTTTGGCCTTAATAGAGCCCTGGCTGGCCTCTGAGAACTTGTGTTCTCTGTACTCTTGGCAAATTAAGGTTCCCCTCTTTCAGGTGAGGACTCTCCTGCTCCTAAATTCACTTCCAGATCACCTTCCTTCTGTCCTGTCTGCTACCATTCCTTAGAAGAGCACATTATCAGGCTACATCTTTTTCCCCTTGGTGCTGTCACTCTCCAACACCCTGATAATTTCCCCTTAATCCCTGAGGTCTTTAGCTGTGGTCTGAAACCTCCTTTTCCACCCTGGCCTCTGTCTCATCCACTTCAAAGAAGACCTCCCAGCAAGCACTTTGTCACCTTAGTGCTTTGACTTTCGGTCTCTCTTCCTTGATTATTTGCTGCTTGTTCACACCTGGAGCATGCACCACTTTTGAGATGCGGATTTCAAACACCCACTTCTGCTATGGGTTGGATGTGGTTTAAATGTGTCCCCAAGGTTCATGTGTTGGGAATTTGGTCTTTAGTGTGGCGTTATTGGAAGCAGGTGCATCTTTAAGATGTAGAGCCTAGTGGACAGTCCTTAAGTCTTTATGGGTACTGCCCTTAGAAGGCATTAAGGTAGTTCTTGTTGAACCCTGAGTAAGTTCTTTTAATAAGTTGTTAAAAGAGTAAGCCTGGTCCCTGCAGTGCTCTCTGGCTTCGGTCTGGTGATATGATCTCTCTCTTACACATGTACTCCTGCACTCATGGTGCTCTCTGTCATAAGAGGCTGCACAAAAGGGCCCTTGACAGAGGTGGTTTTGACTTTCAGAATTCAACACTGTGAGCTAAATAAACCTTTTTTCTTTATAAGTACTCAGCTTCAGGTGTTTCACTATGGTAACAAAAAGTCGACCAATGCACCCTCTATAAATGTCCATCCGGCAGACTCACCGGCCCAAGCACCTCCACCGTCACAACTCTGTCTCTGCAAGAACTCGCACTGATGAATCCTGCCACTTTCTTTTCATTCCTCAGCCTTTTTGGGTTGAGCACCCAAAATTTAAAATCTGAAATGCTCTGGCATCTGAAACTTTTCTGAATGTTGACATGACACCACAAGTGGGAAATGTCATAGCATGAAACTTTTTTTAATGAGCAAAACTATTAAAATATTGCATAAAATTAACTTCAGGGTACATGTATAAGGTATGTATGACATGTGACTTCTATCCCAAAGATGTATTGTTATGCATATGCAATAAAATAAAATAAAAAATCCCTAAGTCTAAAATGCTCCCAGATCCAACCATTTTCAGTAAATGACCTTCAACTTGTGCTCCCTTACTTGTCCAGTATTATAATCACTACTACACAGACACGTTCAATTTGCTTACCTTTTCCTCCCTCTGTACTACTCAGCTGATAAAACCCTCAGTCCAGGGCGAAACCAACTCATTCTTGTCTCCTGCTGCTTTAGGGGATGTATGTGGGGAGAGGTTTGGAAAGCCAAGTTGACTGATAAAACTAGATTCTCAGGCCCCTTTCCTTCTGTGCTATGATGACATCACACACCAGCTTCCCTCTTATCCTACCAACACTGACTCATAGACCTACTGTTCTACTGACTTTCTTAGGGCTCTGTTCAGATTTTTCCTGATTATCTCTCTCCAAGTGACTCATTTGTACTCTAAAGTGTAAATTCATCTATGAGCCTGTGACTCATACTTTTGTGTCTCTGTTTTATGAACCTGACCCACTGAGATGCACCTCATAGATGTCTCATGACCATGTTCTTGTTTAATGCTGTCCTGCCCCAGCATTTACTCCTTATTATTGGCAGGGAAAAGCCTGAACTCAGTAGGTTGACAATATTGTCCATAAGCTCCAGCTGGACATTCCTTTACTTATTCCTACCTTGCCTCACATACCACAGCATGCTACATACTGTGGACTTACTCTCATCGCAATTCCTACTTTATTTACATGCTTGATTTACTTCTTCTTCTTCTTCTTCTTCTTCTTCTTCTTCTTCTTCTTCTTCTTCTTCTTCTTCTTC
>RJWM01019904.1:0-39279 GCA_004363535.1 Dasyprocta punctata | reverse complement strand
CCTCCTTTTCTTACTCTTCCTCTTCTTCTTTTTCTCCTTCAGCTTCTCCTTCAACTTCTGTCTCTTTTCCTTCTTCTTTACTGACCAAATTAGGGGGACAGTTTGGGCACAGATTTTTAAAATCTTTCAACTGATTCTAATGTGATCTATGTAATGATTTATTTGCTACTATTTCTTATATACCATATTGCTTGCAGTTTTTGCATTTCTTCTTTCTAAAATTCATACTGAATTTTGTGCAAAAAAATTCTTCAGGTTTTGTCCTTTGTGAATTTCTGTGATGTGAAAATCTCTCATTTAGTCATATTTGATTGACTTAGTTTAGTGTAGATTTCTTAAGACACAAACTCGTTCATTCATCACATCCAGGAGCGAGGATGAGAAGACCAACTTCAGTTCCCTCTTTTATTTATATGGATTGCTTTGGGTAGGTTTCTAAATAGTTTATATTTTTCCTTTATTCTTGGAGTTTTAAGGTTGCAATGGTATGTGACTTGCCTTAGTTTTATTAAAACTAGTTAGTCTCTTTCAATATGAATACCATTATGACATTTCATTAACTGTGATATATCCTCAGATTTTTTGATTACTTCAGACCCTTTTTTTCCTCTTTCTTCTCTGTTTTTGTACCTGTGTTACATCAACACTCAATAGAAATATAATGCAAAACATGTATTTAAAATGAACCATTCCTAATCACTAAACCTTGGAAACAGCCCAGATGCCCATTAACAGATGAATGAATAAAGAAAATGTGGTTTTTACATACAATGGAGTACTGGTCTTCCATAAAGAAGAATAAATTTGAGACATGTTTAGGTAATTGGATGTACTCAAGAGCATAAAGTTAAGTGGAATAAATCAGACACATAAGTTTACATATTGCATTGTTTTTCATGCGTGTGAGAAACCCAAATGGTAAATAAGGAGCAAAATGGAAGACAGACTTTGGGAAGTAGGAAGAACATGTTCAAATAGGAAGGAGGACAGGAAAGGGGAGAAGGGAAAGAGAAAGATGGGAAAAGAATTTTTTCAAAAAGAGAGTGGAAGGGAAAAATGGAAATGAAGTTTTTGTAAATGGAAAAAGGAAAGAATATTTCACATTTTAAATTATAAATTACTGTCTTGAATTTTAGCTTTTTCCATTTTACTATCTAGTTCACTTATAGATCTTTCTTTTTCTCTTCCTTCTGTTTCACTTCATCCCCTCCTTTCTTGTCGCATTCTATTTTTTATTTTATTCATTTGCCAACAATTATGTCATATCATCCTGTTTTGTTTACAGATGCAATATGGCCTTAAACCCTAGGATGATAACTAGCTCTTTAAAAATAATTCTGTTTTTATAATTTCCATTTGTGCTCTAAATTACCTATGTTTACCTGACCTCAGTTCTGTTCAACTTCTAACTTATTTTTCATGTGGGTGGCTTTCCTTAGCTATCAAGTGAATCTTGATTTTGCATTCGTATATATGAATGAGGGGCCTGACTGATTAGCCTGGGTGACAGGCTGGTTTTCTGTGAGGGGTGGAGGGTGACCTTGTGTCCTGCATGAATATCAAGAAAGGTAACAGTCAGACTTTCCTGGAGCTGCAGTGGAGTGAAAAAGGGCTGGCTTTTGAAGCAATGAGAATAATAGTCTGGTGTGTGTGTGTGTGTGCATGAGCACGGATGTGTGTGTAGCTCCTGAACTTTTGGGTTCTCTATATGTGGGAACATGTTGTTGTCATTCTTTATTACTTATTACCTACCTTGTTACACAATACCTATCACACAGCAGACATTTGATACTTTGAATTAAGAGATACTTCTTTGTGATAGTAGGAGTTGAGCCTAGGCCCGCACACATGCTGGGCAAGTACTTTCCCACTGAGATAAATGATTTTTATTGGTTTTCTTTCTTGCCAATTACTTTAGTTATCTCTCTTGTTGCTTGATCTTTTTCTTCTATATTCTTTTATGCTTTTATTTGGAAACCATGTAATTCTAATGATACTTACCTTTATAATGTAAAAATCAAGTGGATTTAAAGTTATGTCAAATATAAATTTGCTTTATATGCGCGTGTGTGTGTGTATATATATATATATATATATATACACATATATATATACAGATAAATATATAGGAGCATAATGTCAAATGTAAATGTACATAATTCCACTCCCTTCATAACACAAAATAGTTCCTTTGTGCCCACTTTACCCTCTTGTCTCTCTTTTATTAGTATGTCTGTGACACTAGTCCCAGCCCACCAGTAGCAATTTATCATAACTAGTAAATAGGTTGGCTTCTGTAGGATTTATAAGGTACACATCTGCTTGTCTTCACTATGAGTATTGTTATTGACCCTCCCCTTTGTACATTAATACAGATTTGATACACTCTGCCAGGCTTTTCTTTCCATTATTTAATTATTTAACCAATTGGAATTAATTTATTCTAATTTGACTTTTCATTCCAGGATTTTTCATTTTCAAGTGGGTGTGAAATGAAGAAAATATTACTGCTGTAATTCTAGAGTTTTTCAACTTGTTTGTTTAGGAAAATGGCTTCCAGCTTATAATAATGTCTTCCGACTGGAATCAAAACATAGCTATATACACAATTTGTGAGTCAGTTCTCTGTTCTCAGGACAGTGTAGACCAATAAATATTCTGGGATTATCAGAGCCAGGGATCAGTTTTCTCACTTACTTTTCTTTCTGAATGACATACTGGTTTTGCCTAAATATGCAGGAAATTTCATTTTAGTGCTGAGTTTCTGTAAATTCACCTAGTTAGGTATTAGTACACTTTCCTTTTAGTCATCTTTTCTTTTAACCTGGTTCTTCAAATCTTCTCTTACTTTAGGAAGTTTTCCTTATAATACGTACTTGAAAAAAAATTTTCTTTCTTTTTCCACGTGTTACAGTTTCTCTTCTCTCAGAACAATGACCTCTAATTCATCTCTATTGCTTTTTCTTCTTAGTGGGTTTTTTTTTTTTATCTAATCACTGTAATCTTTTTATCTTCTGAATTTTCTGGTATCTTCCTTCCCCTGCAAAATGAAATAACCTTTCTTTTCTATCACCGGGCAGGCTTACTGTAATTCAATTCTTTCCTACTTCTAATGGAACATCAAATATTTTTGAAATTTTAATTTTCTTTTCCGTTTCTTCCTTAGGTTTCCAATTCCTTTTTCACAGTATTCTATTTTCAAATCTCTTTTGATATTGCATGTCAGCTTCATTCTCTCTACTATTTCCAAGTTCCTGTAGGATACAGAGAAATCTTTGTCTCACATTCTCTTCTTTTTCCTTTGTGTGCATTTTATAAAGAATTTTCATCTATATTGCACTTATGTCTTTTTATTTTATTCTTTTTTCATGTTGTCCCATGTAGATGAATGCAATTCATTTCTACACTTCCGTGTTCTCCTAAATTTTGAAAGGAATCACTTGACTTTTTGTTGCTGTTGTTGTTAGTCTTACCACAATTTAAATTCTTCTCTTTAGTCCTCTGTCAGGAAAGTTACATGTTGCCTGAGACATATATTCTTGTTTCTGTAACTCAACTTCATAGAATTGGGAAGGAGTAGAGTGGAATAGTGTATTCTCAGCACCTGTATTTTGGCAACTTCATCTTTAAATATTGTTCTCACTCCAAGGCAGGTATTAATTACCTAATCACAGCAAATGAATTAAATACAATAATATTATGGCACAAAATAAACCATCATTAATGCATCATTGCTATAAAACTTTCTAAAAAGATTTCTTGAGTTCTGATAAACACGTACTCCTTGATTAAACTTTTTTCTATCATCCCATATCATGGTGATAACAGTGATGCTAGCATTCCTGTGAAACATCCTTCAGACTTGTGCTTCTGGATCAAGTATATATAACATGTTCCATTCTTTGTAGATTTTCTTTTGTAAATCATGACTTTCAAGACAGTGGTGACGTCTTATATTTCTCTTTTTCCATGACTCCTCAGGCATTGCCAGATACATTGTAAGTCCATGAATAATGCTACTTGACTGGCTTATTGGGAAAATGAGTATTACTTGAAAAGATAAGGTTGAGCCATCTTTTTGATCCAGATAATTAGGTTAGAAGGAGCAACATGTTTCAGGAATCTTCAACATCCCTGAGATTCCTGGGAGGCCTCCAACACATTGTACAATTTTTATTCTTTGATAATTCAGTAAGTATCATTATAAAGAAGAAAAAAACTGTGGCTCAGTGATGAATTAACTTCCCAGTTTCTTGTACCTCATAAAAGATGGAATTAACTGAGTTCATCTTTTTAACTCCAGAGCTAATGGTCTCCTAAAAGTGCCAGTATTCTTGTTATTTTATTTCTGTAAATTGTCGTCTCCCTAACTTGAAAGATATTTCTTCAGAGTTCAGACAACATCTACCCAGAGATTAAAACAAATATCCTGAAATTCATATTTTACTATAGATAAACTGAAGAAAGATTTGCAGCTTTATTCCCACAGGATGCTGCTACTTGTGAAGGACACAGTTTATCCTCATTACCCAAAGTGACTGCTAGAGCTCCAGCCACTACATATGTATTACAGCAGCATTGTGGAGAGAGAACAAAAGAGAGAAGCTGACTGCTCTCATTTGATCACTCCTAGCTTTTGTTTTAATAATAATTTTTGGTGGTTCATGGTGACTTCAAAAATGGACATAGAAAACAGATGGCAATTGGGATTTGATAGAAAATTTTGTAAACATTGTAGCCCAAGAGAACTGGAAATCAATTATATAACTCAGTGATAAAAGAAACTACTGCAAGCACCATCCTATGGATTCAGAGGACACAAAGTGAAAATAACAATGATTAACAGTGTTTCACGCTAGAAATGAATTTTTAAAAAGTCTACTGACAGAAAGACCTTGTGGGACAGGTCAGGTCCTGAGATGTCTCCCTTAATTGAATACCAGAGCATCTGACCTTCAAGCTGACTTTTCAAATTTTTCATTTATTCAACTGTGTTAATAGTTTTTTGAGTTATAATTCGCCAAACATAATATTCACTCATTCAAAGTGTATACTTCAGTTCTTGGTTTGTTATCTTTTATGGTACTGGGGACTGAATATTAGCATTTAACAATATTCCCAGTATTTTAAAAAAAACTATTTTGAGACTGGATTGCTGAGTCACCAAGCTGACCATGCCAGACAGAAGCTTGTGATCCTCCTGCCTCAGCCTCCCAAAGTGGTGGGATTACAGTTGTGTGCCACCATGTCCAGCTGTCAGAGGATTTTTAATTTACTTACAGAGCTGCACATTCATCATAATTTAACTTTTGAACATTTCTATTATCACAAAAAGAAGTTACTTGTTATCCTTCTTTTTGCTGTAGCCCAAGGCAATGAGGAATTTTCTGTCTTTATAAATTTGTCTATAATGGATATTTTATATAAAAGGAATCAGCCAAGACATAGCTGGCTTATATTTACTTACTATGTCATTTAAAGTTTCACCTGTAGTGTAGCACTGATCAGTAATTCATTCAGCAATCTGTTTTAGAGTATGAATAATATACCAGTTCCTGTAAAATATTAGGGGTATAACTACAGCATAGGGGAACACGATATTACCTGTCATTATACAACTTGAAGCCTAATGGGTAAATATTTTAAGAAAATTATAACACTAGTATCTATATGATTACAGTTATGATAGGCACCTTAAAAATCCTCACAAACACATGATTTTTGGAGAAAGTCATATTTAAATTGAGGTTTTAGCTATGAGAACTAGCAGGAGAAGAAGAGGCGTCAATGTACCATTATGAGCTCCTGCTACATGGTAGATCAAATACAAGATCAGGCAGCAGGGAGATAAAAGAGAACCGTGTAGACACAGCTAACAACAAACAGACAGACAGACATCATGGGAAACCAGTGTGCTTGGCTATGATTATCAGTGTGGAGGGTCGGCACCTGCACAGGCTCAAGTGGTCATCTCGTGAAAGCTGGTGCAGCCTCTGAGGCCTGACAGAGCCAAGGAGCATCCACTTGAGGAATTATAAGGCTGCTCTGAGCAAAAGTAGCTGTATTGTGAGACCCTGAGATGACAAGTGAACAGGCTGCTTTCCGGAAGTGCACCTCGTAACAGCTTCTTGGAAGCGCTTGAATTCACCCAGGCACCTCTGATGGGTTCTGATCTTTCATTTATTTTCTAATACCACTGAGCTCTCAACTGTCTCTGGCCCTGAGACACATAGCTACTCACCGTGCATCATGCACAACATTTAATGAAAGGTGTGGCATTCTGAGAATACTGCATTGTAGGAGGCTGCTCTGCACTGTGGCCTCTTAAAACGAAGCTTATTTCGCCGCTTTTACACCACATCCTGAGATTGCTGTGTGGATCCTGATTTAGTTAGACTTACTGAGTTTGGCTAGTAGTATTAATATTATTATGAAATTAATTATGGGCACATATTTTATTATTCACTGGCAGGACATTCTAGCTATAACAGTCTAGTAATAGCTCAAGATGTATTTTCAACACAGTATTTCAATTATAATCTTTAGTGGAAACATAAAACACTCTTTTGGTGTCACATGCACGATTACTCAAGTGAGTTTATTTTTATTTTTTTACTTTTTGAGACAAGGTCTCACTGTGTAGTTCAGGCTGGCTTTGAACTCACTGTGCAGCCTAGGCTAGTCTAGAACTTTTGGTGATCCTCCTGACTCAGCCTCCTGAGTGCTGGGATTCCAGGGATGCACCACCACACTCGGTCTACTAAGGTCTCTGAAGGAAGATTAAATAAGACAGCCCAGAGTTGGGACCAGGAACTATCAGTGTAACTCTCAGTTCCCAGCAGCTATTGAATCATGAGGAAGATCTATGCTTTGAATGAATAAGCAAATTCCTGTGCTTCAAACTCATCTCAAGAATTTCCCTGTGATTCACTTTGATTCTAGATCTACTGCTGTGCTCTAATCCTATAATATAAAGTGGCGAGAGAATGGGGCAAGTTTGGAAGCTAAGTGGGAATTGTTACTGATCCCTCTGCAAGGATAACCTGCGTTTGTCTTTATGATTCAGAATATGCTGAAGGAAGATGAGGAGTTGTTGCTAATGCTTTTGTTTGAATGATATCAAATCTATTAAAAAACGTTTTTCTCACTAACATATCTGCTGATTAGGGCATGCTTATACTTCGCCCACAACCTTGGGGAAATGTAAGAGTCTCTATCAAAGAGACAGTTCTCTTGGCTACCAGAAGAACCCTGGTCCCCACCTCATTCCCTTTGAACTTGTGCTCCACAAATACTTTTCTACCATTTTGTTGGTGTATTTATTGCTACTTAACACCTTCGGAGTAATAGATAACATTAGCAGGAAGGGCTAATAAAAGATCATCATGTGTATAAATACAGAGAAAGGATCTCATAGAATTTGTGTATTGAATAAGTATTTGTTACATATCTGTTATGAGTCAGGCTTCTATTTTAAATGCAGAGAATCAGGAGTGAAATAGCAAGACAAAATTTCTAACCTTATGGGAGTTATGTCCTAGTATTTAATCAGAGTCAGATACAGCATGGGATTAAAAAAGAAAGACTTTGGCTTTTAAATTGTTACTTCTTATGTTTTTTTCAATTTCCCATGTCAGTATCTCAAATTAGAGCTCTATTTTATGGAAGTAAAGAACACATTTCTTCACAATAATCACAGATATGTGGGTGGGGGGTGGATATTGGGAAACAGTAGAATAGAGGAATCTGTACTTTGGGCATATATTTACACTGGTTAAAAATTGCCTCAGATTCCTTTCAAATGTTGAGAATATAGGTCTCATACTAAAATGATGAGCAAAATTTTCTCTATCCTTATCTTGGTTTATTCTATCTCTAAGCACCTCTCATTAAACGAGTATTTTATTGTTCTGTCTTTCAATTATTACAATCTGATAATACACAGTGAAAGAACAAATCTGAAAGAGAGCTCATGGTTTTCACTTAATAGATACAAAGAAGGAACATGAGAAGCTGTTATCACAAGCTTTGTTAGATTGTTAAATGAAATGGAAGGTTAAACAGGAAATCTGTTGGATTTAAACTATTGGGAAGATTTGCATTTGAGTGGTGCTGAATAATTTACCTTCTCTTTTGAATTTAACATTTTAAAATATCTCTGTGAATAACGAGTGTTTGGACAGATAAAGAATGATGAGGCCAAAAGGAGAGGAAATAACACTTTTATATGTGATGTGGGAGAGAGAGAGAGAGAGATGTTAGTTATCTGGATTAGTTGATAATATGAGTACACGGGGGTGTGTGAAATTGTGAATGTGAAGAAGGAAAATCCAGTTGGGAAATTATTCTGAAGTACCTATTATTTTTCAGGGATGAAAACATGAACAGTCTGTGTGTGAGATAAGAGACTATAAGGTATTTGGGATAATCTTTATAAGGCAAGAATCATTGGTGAGTCAGCTCCAGTAGTGAATATTCTATTAAAGGGATGTCTATATGCCCTGCTGCTCTTTACATCATATATCTTACATCTAGTTTTCCTAGTGGTGGTAAGGTTGACTCAGAATTTCCCCTTTCAAATCAGGAAATAGTGCATAATTGACAGAAAAACTAAAACTTTTAAAAAACGTTGTGATATAAAGAACATAAAAACTGGAAATGAACTTGCCACTCAGGGAAGTTCATAAAAAGAAAGACAAAGTTAAAGTTTCCTTAATTTACTAAGATAGAGCTGACCTCTAATACTAACATTCAAAAGATTTTTAAAAAATTCCTTACTGTGGGCACTGGATTGAATCTCAACTCTGACATATAGTTAAGGGGCAAGCTCAAAAGAAAGAGTCATTTTTAAGAGCCTTAGAGTGAAGTCTCAAAAGAAGCACCTGCTCCATGACTGTCTGCTACCTTCCACTCCTATTCTTGATTGAGATTGACATCCTATGCTGTCATGTGCGTTTCTAGCTATTTAAATTTTTTTTCATCAGGGTTGATGTTACTGTTACATCCATAGCCGGGTTTTGGCAAGGAGACTGGAGCCTGGCAGCCTTTTACAATATTTCCTGTAATGTGAGAAGGCTTAATGCCCCTATTATAAAAACTATCCTATTCTACTCTCCTCTGCAGAACTAAGGGAGTACTCAACTTATTCATATTAAAGAAAATGACTAAATATGAAAAGCATATTCATATTCTCTTTACCAGGATAAAAACTTCTCTGTCCTTTATACTGACCAGATAAGTTGTTCTTTAATAAAATTTATTGTTATTTTTCACCTGCCCAGAAGTCTGATTCAAAGCATATAAAAGTCCATTTGTTGAAAACAATTTTAGGTCTCTCTTTAAAAGCCTTTTGTTTTAAAATATACAATAATAATAGTTAACCTTTGTTGACAGCTTGCAACATGACAGATACTCTTCCAGTTCTTTGTACGAGCTAAATCTCACAAAATCCTAAGCAATAGAGAGAACACACATAAACAACCTAAGGCTGCACCTCAAAGTTCTAGAAAAAGAAAAGCAAGTCAGGCCAAAAGCTCAAAGAAGTGAGAAAATTATAAAGAACAGAGCAGAAATTAATGCAATTGAAACTAAGAAAACAATACAAAAAAATCAATTAATCGAAGAGCTGATTCTTCAAAAGAATAAATAGAATTGATAAAGCCCTAGCCAACCTTATCAAAATAAGAAAAAACACTTCAAATTCATACAATAAGGAATGAAAAGGGCAAAATCACTACAGGTTCTGTGGAAATACAGAAGCTCATCAATATCTACTTTGAAAACCTTCATTCTCATGGGTTGGATAACGCAGAAGAAATAAACAGATTACTAGAAACCAATGAATTACCAAAGCTGGATCAAGAAGATGTAAAACTGCTGGATAACCTAGTTTCTGTTAATGAAATTGAAAATGTAATTAGAACCTTACCAACAAAGAAGAGTCCAGGTCCTGATGGATTCACTGCTGAATTCTACAAGAAATTTAGGGAAAACTTAATGCCAACACTCGTCAAACTCTTCAATGAAATTGAAAGGGAAGAAAGTTTCCTTAACTCATTCCTGATAGCAAGTATTACCCTAATACCAAAACCAGAGAAAGACCCCACTAATAGAGAAAATTGCAGGCCAATCTCCCTAATGAACATAGATGCAAAATTCCTTAAAAAATACTGGCAAATAGAATGCAACAAGTCATCAGGAAGATTATACACCATGATCGAGTGGGATTCATCTCAGGAATGCAGGGATAGTTCGACATATGCAAATCAATAAATGTGGTACAACGTATAACTAGAGCCAAGGACAAGAATCACATGATCATCTCAGTATATACAGAAAAAGCTTTTGACAAACTCCAACACTCATTCATGATAAAAACCCTATAGAAAATTGGAATAGATAGTCTCTACCTCAACCTGATAAAAACCGTATATCATAAACCAACAGCCAACATCTTAATAAATGGAGAAAAACTGAAAACTTTCAACCTAAAGTCAGGAACAAGAGAAGGATGCCCATTATTACCACTTCTATTCATTATAGTTCTGGGAACATTAATAATAGCAATTAGACAAGAGAAAAATAAAAGGAATGCCGATAGGAAAGGAAGAAATCAAACTCTCATTATTTGCAGATGATATGATACTCTACATAGAACACCCCCAAAAATCCATTGGAAGACTTCCAGATGTAATAACCAAATTCAGTAATGTTGCTGGATACAAGGTCAACACTCAAAAATCAATAGCATTCCTGTACACAAACAACAAACTCACTGAAAGAGTAATAAAGGAAACCACACCCTATAGCATCCAAACAAATGAGATACTTAGGAATCAATCTAACAAAGGAAGGAAAAATCTATACAGTGAAAATTACATTACTCTGAAAAAGGAAATCGAAGAAGATTTCAGAACATGGATTTTCCCTATTCATGGATAGGAAGAACAAACATTGAGAAAATGGCCATTCTCCCAAAATTGTTATACAGGTTTAATGCAACTTCAATCAAAATACCACTTGTGTACATCACAGAGCAAGAGAAATAATCCCTAAAATTCATCAGGGGCCAGAAGAGGCCTAGAATATCAAAGGCAGTTCTGGGCAACAGAGGTAAGGCAGAAGGCATCACATTCCTTGACTTGAAACTATATTACAAAGCTACTGTGATAAAATCAGCATGGTACTGGAGTAAAAACAGACCTGAAAATCAATGGAATATACTAGAAGATATAGTCACAACTTCAAACACACTCAGTCACCTCATTTTTGGTAAAGGGGCCAAACATATACACTGGAGGAAAGATAGCCTCTTCAGTAAGTGGTGCTGGTAAAACTGGCTTTCCATATGCCAGAAACTAAAACTAGATCCATGTCTACCACCATGCACTAAACTAAAGTCAAAAAAGATCAAAGATCTGAGCATTAAAACAGAGACATTAGGGAGCCGGGCGTGGTGGCGCACGCCTTTAATCCCAGCACTCGGGAGGCTGAGGTAGGAGAAGCGTTGTGAGTTCGAGGCCGGCTTGGGCAACAACGTGAGCGCAAGGCCGGTCTGAGCTACATAGTGCGACCTGCCTTGAAAAACTAGGGCCGGGAGTTTGGCTCAGCGGCTTAAGCGCCTGCCCTGGCAGGCGCGACGTTGTGAGTTCAATCCCCGGTGCCTCAAAAAAAAAACAAAAAAAAAAAAACAGAGACATTAAATTTGCTGGAAGACAAAGTAGGTAAAAATCTTGACGACGTAGGAGTAGGCAGAGAATTTCTGAACAAAAGTCAAACTGCTTGGGAAATACTTCCCAGAATCAACAACTGGGATATTGTCTTACTAAAATGGCTTTGTATGTCAAAAAAAAAAACTCCACTAGAGTGAAAAGAAAACCCAAAAATTGAGAAAACATCTTAGCCCACTGTCCCTCAGACCAAGGACTTCTATCTAAAACATATAAGGAATTTAAAAAAAGTCAGGCCTCTACAATTCAAGGACCCATTCCAAAAATGGACATATGAGATGAATACACACTTCTCAGAAGAAGAAATACAAGTGGCAAATAAGTATATGAAAAAATGGGCCAGGTGTGGTGGCACATACCTGTAATCCCAGCACTGGGGAGGCTGAGATAGGAGGAACGTTGTAAGTTTGAGGCCGGCTTGGGCTACAATGTGAGTGCAAGGCCGTCCTGAGCTATATAGTGTGACCCTGCCTCAAAAAAACTAGGGCTGGGAGTTTGGCTCAGTGGCTTAAGCATCTGCCTGGCAGGTGCAAAGTTGTGAGTTCGATTCCCAGTGCCAAAAAAAAAAAAAAAAAACAGTTCAACATCAATGGTCATTTGGGAAATGCAAGTTAAAACAACACTGAGATTCCATCTCACCCCAGAAAGAATGGCCAAGATCAAGAAATCAACCAATAACAAATGCTGGAGGAGCTGTGTGGAGAAAAGAACTCTTCTCCACTGTTGGTAGGAGTGTAGGCTGGTGCAACTACTGTTGAAATCAGTGTGGAGATTCCTCAAGAAGCTAGGATTAGAGATTCCATTTGACCCAGCTATTCTGCTCCTGGGCATTTTCCCAGAAGAACTGAAAACATTACACCACAGTGATATTTGAGCACCTATGTTTATAGCAACCCAATTTGTAATAGCCAAATCTTGGAAACAACCCAAGTGCTCATCAATTAAGGAATGGATAAAAAAAATGTGGTATTTTTATACAATGGAGTACTACTCAGCTATTAAGAAAAATTGCATTGAGACTTTTATAAGTAAATGGACACGACTTGAGACCATACTCCTAAGTGAGATAAATCAAACTCACATGTGTAAATACCATGTTGTCTCCCCAGTGTTAGAAACTGAAAAAGTATATACGATCTAAAATCCACAACAAGTACTGTGTAAGGGTAAGAAACTGCTCAAAGAGCAAAAGTAATTGAGAATGGAGAAAGGAGGAAAGAAGGAAGGGAAAAGGAAAAAGGCATAAATTTATATATATGTATACAGAAGATAGCTAAAATGACTATACTATGAAATGTATTACTTATTGGAAAAGAACAGTTAATGCTCATATGATTAGATCAATTTTACATGTCTATATCTGTTAATCTAAACAACCCTTTTGAAGGTAATGATATGCAATATTACAACCACTGTCAAATTCCTGTCATCTTGTTTTGTAAACCTATAATGTTATTTTATTGGATTTGTTGTTGGTGTTTGTTTGTCTCTTTTGCTTTTTGTTTTTATTTTCTGTGTGTTTTTTTCTATTAAATAAAAAGAAATGCATAAATAAGTAAAATATATCAAGGACTAGGAGCCATCATGGAAATAAATCAAAGTTTTAAGAAAGGATATGAAGTAGTAAAGGTGAAGCATTGTCCGTTGTGAGATAATTTTCAGCATTTGAAATTTAGCAGAAAAAATATTTTGAACTGATGTGAGATAAAAGAGTAATGATGATATACATGTCTTTCATGGAATTGGATGTAGGATGGGCCAATACCAAAATTGACTTGAAAAAGCTGAAAGCTTACATTAAACTTTATTGAGTTACAATTCATATAACATATATATTAACATTTAAATTGTATGATTCAATAGTTATTAGTATATTCAGAGGGTTATACAGTCAAGTCAAATTAGTGTAAAAGGTCATGGTCTCACCAAGATCTCCCTTACACATTAACAGTCATTCCTCTTTTTCTGCCATCAATAATTCTCCTCTCCCTAATACCAACCCCTAAGAAACCACCCACTTTGTTTCACCCTCTCCAGGTTGTTTATTCTGGAATTTCATTTAAATCTTGTACTTTGGAGTCTTTTGTTATGGTTATCTTGTACTCAGCATTATATTTTAATGGATCACTGTGTTATAGCATGTATCAGTATTTGATTCCTTTATATTGCCCAACAGTATTTTATTGTATTTTCTTTATTCATTCATCAGATGATGAATATTTGTATTACTACCACTTTGTTCGCTATTATAAATAATGATTCTATGCACATACATATACACTTTCTTATAGATGTGTTTCCCATTTCTCCTAAGTATAGGGAGGCAAATCT
Source organism: Dasyprocta punctata (assembly GCA_004363535.1). NCBI lineage: Eukaryota > Metazoa > Chordata > Mammalia > Rodentia > Dasyproctidae > Dasyprocta > Dasyprocta punctata. The sequence continues at coordinate 25,219 of RJWM01019904.1, read as the reverse complement.
TTGGATCAGAGTGAACATCGTTTAATAGCATGAGGATTTGCTGTTATGATTCATATGACAGATGCAACATTATATTTACTGTCTAGGAATGTAGGAGGCTTCCAATTGCTTCATATTTTCACCAACATGTTATTGTCTGTCATTTTGATTATAACTATCAGAGTGCTTGGGTATTAAGTGATAGCTGATTACGGACCCAATTAAATTAATGGATAAACATTTAAATGCATCTATTAGTTATTTTTAGATAGCCTTTGGAGTAATATCAATGCAGACATATTTCTGATTTTTAAAGTTGGGTCTTTATTTTTCATTATTGGATTATAAAGGATTTCACATATTTGGGATAGAAATTCTTTGTCTAACTTAACATTTTTGTGTATGGCGTAAAAGATGGCTTCAAAATCATTCTTTGTTTGTGGATATTCAGTTATGCAGCATAATATATAGAAACACAATGTTTTACACAATTTATTTTTCATGGGACACTTGTCAAATTATTAACCATTGATAAGATAAAGATTTATTTTCTGAGTTATTAATATAAATCTAATCATGTGTTTGAGTGTAGGTATATCTTTTTGCCAGTGTCATGCTACCTTGATTAGTATAATTTTCTAGTTAGCTTTGAAATTGCTGAAAATTTCCAACATCATTATTTGTTTTTTTCAATAACATAAGTACTTGAACTATTTGAAATTCCTCATATTTCTTTATGAATTTTAGGATGATCCTTTAAATTTTTGCAAAATCTTTTAAATTTTTTTCTTGCTTTTTATACTCTAGTTCATTAATTTTTCTTAATTATTTTTTCTTTCTTTGAATGTGTTTTACTTTTTATTTTGCAGTCTTTTTAGATAGAAAGTAAGACTCTTGATTTTGGATTTATTTTTCTTTTAATATAGGTATTTATGGTTGCAAATTTCTTCAGACTAATTCAAAAGTTTTTATATGTTGTATTCTAATTTTCATTAATCGCTAAGTAGTTTATAGTTTTCTTGGTGATTTATTCTTTGGCTTTTGATTTTTTAAAATTTTAGCATATTTCTGAATTTCCTAATTTTCTTCCATTATTGAAAGTCTATTTCATTCCATGCAATCAGAGAACATACTTTGTAAGTTTCTAGGATTATAAATGCATTGAGACTCATTTTACAGATGATGTTGCATATGTGCTTAATAATAATGCATATCTGTTGTTGCAGTAAAGTTGGTTTTCAAAAATAAAACAATACAATGTATTAAAATAAAAATGGCAAAAACACGATTATCTCCATAAGTGGAGAAAACATTTCAAAAAAGTTCATGATGTTTTCATAATAAAAACACTAAAAAAAGCTAGATAGATCTTTGACTTGATAAAGTCATACAAAATTCCACAGCTAACATTACACTTATGTTGGCAAGATGCTTTTACCCTCATCACAAATGAGACAAAGATGTCTGTGTCTGTTCTCTCTGCTTAATTACACTGGAAGGTTTATTCAGCATATTAGGGAAGAAAACCAAAGTGAAAATCATCCCAGTTGAAAACTTGCTCTAATTGCAGAGGACATCCTAACTAACGTATAGAATATCCTAATTAACTGACTAGAAAACTATGAGAAATAGTTTAGAAAAGTTACAATATCTGAACTCAAGGTAGAAAATTGTGTTCTATATACTTGTAATTAAGACTCTAAAAAACACATGAATAAAAATTCTATTTAATTAATTAATTAATTAATTTTGTCTTTTTGAGACAGGGTTTCATTATGCAGTTCAGGTTGGCCTTGAACTCACATTATAGCCCAGGTTGGCCTCGAACTTGTAGCAGTCCTCCTGTCTCAGCCTCCCAAGTGCTAGGATTACAGGTGTGTACCACTACACCTGGTTTAAAAATTCTATTTAGAATAGCACTAAAGGGAATAAAATACTTCAGAATAAATTTAATAAGATAAGTACAAAATTTCCTCTGTGAAAACTGTGGAAAATTGATGAGCAAAAGTAAAACGATCTAAATAAATGGAAACATACCTCTTATTCACAGGCTGGAAAAAATATTTTTAAATAGAATCACACTGCAAATTGATATTCAGTTTCAACAGAATCCAATTCATATGAGAATCCTTGAAATTAATTGTATCTATTTGCTACTTCCTCCCTATATTTTTCTATTTTCTTTTTGTGCAAATGCCAAGAATGCATAAAGTTCTATTGTTATCCCTTGACATCTTGTGCAAAAATGATTTTAAGAACCCAAAAGGGGTCATGACATACAGAACTCTATGAGAGCTCCACTATGTTTCATACTATAAAGCTGAAAATTTTAAGGAAAAATATTATGGGAAAAGCTATTCTGCACATTTTTCTGAACACCATTAAAAAGATGCTTCATAAAATGGTAGTGGTTGAAATTTTAGCAGACATGGTCAAACAGTAATTGAGTTTAAAATACCAAAGAAAATTAAACATTAGGCCTCATCAAGTATGGAACATGAACTTTAGAAAACAGAGTTAAAATTACTCAGCAATTTTTAAAAAATCAATAAGGATAATTTTGATACTTAAATATACTCAGAAGCAAAAAGTCACAATAGAATTTTAAAAAGGGCAGAAAAAATATTTAACATGCAATAAATTGAGACAATATGCTTTATTAAACATATCACAAAATTTTAAATATATTATAATAACTACATATATATCTATAAATCTATGTATTATATCTGTGTTCATCCCAGTGTTTGATAGGAAGAAGAAAAATAAAATATATATATATATATTTCTGAAGACGGTTATAATAAATTTGTACAATATTTCTAGGAAACAATCTGATCATATGTTCTAAGCATATTTAAAACATTTGTTTATTTCAGTCACAATTCTACTTGTGGGATAAATTCCAGGGAAATTGTCAAATATATATTCACATATTCATTTATATTGATATGCATTGCAACATCATAAAATGAAATATTGGAAGTGCTTTAATAAAGGATGGAAAACTGTGAGCTCTCTAAACCTTAGTCCATTAAAAAATATTGGCAAATGCCTACAATATTTTAAGTAATTTTTTTACTTAACATAGGATGTACATCAAAAATACTTGTTATATGAATGTAAAATTTGAATCATAATTAAAAGAGTATTCATGAGCCACTTAACTTAGGCACTGAAATTTTCTTAAACATTAATGAAGGACTATCTGCCTTACCAAAATACACATATCTGTTCATGGTCTCTTCATTATGTCTGCTATCTGATTGAAGTGAAACATACATACAGAAAAGTGGCTCAAATCATCTATACAGAAAGACTGAGTATCATAATTAAATATATGTAAGTAACCAGTGTCCAAGTCAAAAAGTTGAACATAACAAGAACCAGAGAAACTGCCTTTGTGCTCTTTACTGAATGGTAGAGCAGGGCATTAAAAAGAAATCTACTTTTCTGTTGGATGTGTTAATGCATGCCTGTAATCCCAGATTAGGGAGGTTGAGGCAGGAGGATTGCTGTGAATTCAAGGCCAGCCTGGGCTATATAGTGAGTGCAAGGCCAGCCTACATAGTGAGACTCTGTCTCAAAAAGATTTTTTAAAAAAAGATTACTTTTCCACATAATCAATGAGAATGCTAGGGTAAAAAGATCAACATCGACAGTTTCAAACTTCTAAAAATTAACTGATGAGTTGCAACAAGGAAAGACTAACTCAAGGAAAAATGTTAAATCTTGCCAAGAAACAGTCTATGCTCTTTACTTTGTCCTAATCATATTCTCATTTCTTCTTCTGCATGGTAACCTTGAAAACAACTTCAAAACTAGGATAGCTACTAAAACAGTAGCATCATATCTCTATGGGAAGTGGAGAATGAATGTGGAATAGCCCCAAATCCCCATTCCCACAAATTTGCCACTATTTGGTCTGTCAAGAAAAGGTTCATCTTCAGAGATTTTTATATCTTAGCTGACTTGGAACCTCTTTGAAGCAAACTATCCAGAGTATTTTAATAAATGTTTAGCATTATAGCTTCTTGAAGAAACATTAACAGTTGGGGCTAAGGAAACCTTAAATGTAAAAACGGGAATATGATGTTTTTAGAGGCTTTGAAAAACTCTGATCTATTCTGGGGAATCTGGAATTTCACAGAAATTTGCAATGCTGTGCCCATGCCAAGCGTTTCTCACGCCCAGGGAGACCTGACAAGGCTGTGTGCTTGGCTCTGGCTGACCGGTTCTCAGTCTCCGTGCAAACAAAATGTAAAGGAGCAAAATGTAAATGCTTTTTGGGGCACAGAAGACAAGCACAGCATATATTAAATACATAAACCAGTTCAACAAGGTAGCAGCATAGAAAATCAATACACAAATATCAGTTGTATTCCTGTACACTAGCAACAATCTGAAAACGAAATGAAGAAAATAATTCAGTTTAAACAGCATGTCTATACAATTGTATGTATGTATCTCCCGTGACTGTGGCCATGCATAAGAAAATTAATACTGTTCTAATGAAAATACCTCTGAATTTGATCTATGGATCAATGCAATCACTATCAAAAATTTACCACACTTTTTGGCAGAAATTGACAAGGTGGTCCTTAATTTTACATAGAAATGTAAGAACTCTGAATACCCAAATCAATTCAGTAAGACCTTGACTTACAAACATTCAAGTTACAAACTTTCACACATGTATTGTGTAAGACTCAATTTGTCTGCTTATGAACAAATCCAACCTACGAAAAATGCTTCTGGAACAGAATGTGTCCATAAATCAGAGACTTACTGTCTTGAAAGAGATGACCATAGTGGGAGGACTTGCATGTCACAATTGCAAAGCTGTAGGATACCCAGTTCTGCCTTAACATTAATGTGTCCCTTTCTTTGCTACTGTCCTGCTGATTGCATTATCTGGACTGGCTGGCTGGGTATCTCTCATCTAACTGGTGTGAAGTGGGAAAGTTACACTATTCTTTTGACTTACGTTTGCGTTTACTCCTATATACATTCCCCCGCCCCCGCTCTTTTTGGGTTCCCTTATGGTACACTCTACAGTGGGAAATCCTGCTAATATTCTAGGGGCTCACCCACTTTGCTTATTCAAGATGATATCTTTGTGTGGCAGGGGCAGTTGTAGAAACCATCTCAAACTTCAAAATAATCAGGGTAGTGAGTATTCGTATGTCAGGTATGGCCACTAATGGCTACAGATGATCTTACTAACCACAGCCAAGGAAATGTCTTACCAGATATAACTCACAGTCAAGGGTTTGAATATCTAACTGCTCCCATTGCCTCTTGATTGCCATGGTATTAGACAACTGCATTGACTTGCTCTTGGCTAGTTGGTTCTTCAGCTAATAACTTCTACTGATTATGGGTAAACGACACTTACCAGTTATTGAAGTAATCTAGGACCACAATTCCAGGTGTCACTCAGCTCATTACCCAAGTCCAAGAAACACCTCTGTGCTCCTTTGATTTACTCTTTTGGTTCTCCAGAACACTTTATTCTTTTCTGTTTAAAGGTTTTTCTTATTGCTCCTAGTGTTCTTCAAGTTGTGACTCCTCCCTTTTATGTGAGTTTCATTTTCCAAAGTTTCACTGAATCAGGGGACACTGTATAATTTTAAGCTCAGGTAGTTTCAATTATTGACCCTTTCAGAGAAAGAGAATTGAGTAAAATAGATGAATACATGTATCATGGCTATCTGAGAATATACAACTGACCAAAAAGCTTACTTTATTGTTTCTTGGGGACAACACTAAGAGGCAACCTACCCTGAGGATTCCCAGTGATAAAGACCACTTTAGTACAGTTACAACTTTCAGGAAACTTAAAGTCTAACCATACATAAGTAGCTTAAAATTCTGTTACCTAAGAAACACTTGACAACTCACCTGGACTGAATATTGGCAATAAAAGAAGCATGATTCTCTAAATTTGAGAATAGTGTCTGGTTGGAGATCTTTTCTTTTAGTTGTTCATCTGACTCTATCGGGTCCATGATGCCAACCTGGTCCTATTGTCTATCTTGTAGGAACTCAGTCAAAACAAACTGATTGATCATCAGATAAGATCTAAAGCATTTCTTTAGAAAAGGTCAAACCAAAGAGGCAAGGTCACTCTAGGAAGCAGACCAACTGATATCAACTGAAATCCTTGAACACAAAGTAACAGTACCAGGAAAGTATGAGCTGACATAGGCTAGACATATAGATCCACGGAATATCATTACTACTAAACAAATAAATTCACATTTATGATTAATTGGTTTCAGAAAAGGGGATTCAGAACATTAAGTGAAGAAAGTATGGATTGTCAATAAATAATTCTAAGAAAAGTGGATAGCCACATGCAAAAGAATGGATCTTTACCTCACATCGTATGCAAAAATCAATTCAAAATGATCAAAGCCATAAATGTAAGATGTAAAAGTGTGAAATTCTTAGAAAAAAGCACAAAAGTAAACATTGGTGACCTTGGATAAAACAGTTAATTCTTAGATATGAGTCCAAAAGTACAAAAAATACATGAAAAATAAATTTTTCTTTGTGAAAAATTAAAATTTGCATATTTCAAATAGTACTATCAAAAAATAAGATAGACACAGATTAGGAGAAAATATTTGCAGATAAGATTCTTGACTTATAAAATACACACACACACCCCTCAATAACAAAAACATAGACCAATTAAAAGTGGGCAAAAAACGCAAACTGAAGCTCGAAGTACACAAAAAGATGACCAATTCAGCAGCACTTACAAAATAAGAATCAAAAGCATAAGGAGAAAATTCACCCCCAAAAACATAGCTATAATAAATAAGAGAGAAAAAATATTTTGCTGAGGATGTGGAGTAATTAGACCCTTCATACAATGCTGATGGGAATATGGAGTGCAGCTTTTTTGGAAAGAATTTGGCAGTTCTTCCAAATGTTAAACCTTCTTTACTCTATGATTCAGCAATTCTACTTTTATGTACACTAGAGAATTAGATTCATAGGTCCAAAAATATACATATTTCGATGCTCAGAGCAGCATTACTCCTAATAGTGAAAGTGTAAAGCAAATGTCCTTCAACTGCTAAATGAATAAAATAATATAGATATCTATGTAACAGCATTACTCTGCAATACAAAGTATAGATAAAATATGAATGATTCTTTAAAATCATATATTAAGTGAAAGAAGCCAGATACAAAGGAACACATATTTCATGTTCCATTTACATAAAATGTCTGGGAAGTTAAAAATTCAAAGAGACAAAAAATGAATGAGGAGCTGTAATGGATTAGCAGGTTAAGTGGGATTCATAATGAATATACAGATCTTCTTTTAAGGGAGAAGAAAACGTTCTGGAATACACAAATTTTTACATGTGATTTAAAAAGTCACTGAATTGCACACTTTAAAAGCATTAATTGCATTGCCTGCGAACTATGCTTCAATAAAATTGCTACTAAACACTGTAATTTTGGCACTTACTGTTTTAAGTCAAGTTTTTTGAGAAGCAACCATAAGGTAATGAATTACATGCAGAATACTGGAACTCACATGTGTGAGTGTTCCAATTCTCCAGAGCACACAAGTGAGAAAAGGAGAACTGGCTTCACCCAATCCCACAGGGACCTCTGAAGCTGGGGATGGCCCTTCAGGTTGTTTCATCTAAGACCAAAGGTCATTTATACTTCCATATACAGTAAAACCTCAGATGGCAAATAACTTGTTCTGTGAGTGTTCCTTAAGACAAACAAACATTTCTAATAAATGTTAACTTGATAAACATGCAATGTCTGATATACATGTAGTAAGTGATGCTGAAAATCACATGATCACAATTGAGTCAATGGTTCTCATTTTTCTTTTCTTTTCTTTTCCCTTCTTTTCTTTCCTTTTCTTTTCTCTTCTTTTCTTTTCTCTTCTCTTCTTTTCTTCTGTTTTCTTTTCTTTTCTTGTGGAATTGAGGATTGAACTCAGGGTCTTGTGCATGCTAGATAAGCACTGTACCACTGAGCTACATTCCCAACACTGTCTCTCTCTTTCTTTCTCCCTCTCTGTTGCCCACTCCTTTTCTCTTTCACTTTCACTGTGGGATTGTGGGTGATTTCTCCCAACTGCAAGAAGTTCTGGAGACCTCGTCTACAGAGGAGGAAGATAAAAAGGCTGAGAAATCCCTCATTTCAAATGAGATTAACAAGATATGTAAAATGTGGGAAATGTTGAAAAATTTTGTAAAAAAAAGTACTACCCAAATAAAGCCGTAGCAGTGTGAGTGATGAATTTGTTTAATGACAATTCAATGCCACATTTCCTTGAAATCCTCAAAAGGAGAAAAGCAAGTGCATTGGATAGATTCCTTGGTAAATCTGCATGAAAAGAAAAAGAGTCCATTGCACCAGTAGATAGCAGTGATAGTGAAAGTCGTCCTTCACAACAGCCTTCCTCTCTCTTGTCTCCCTCACACCAGTCATGGAGATTTTTAAAGGTAAGTAATTAATTTATTTTTCCTTTATATTTGTATTTTCTTTATTATTTTGTATTATGTTAAAGCATTGCAATCATTTTATATGAACATTTTTTAATGAATCATCTGAGTTTTCATTATTTCTTTTGGGGAAACTTGGTTTGATATACAAGTGCTTTGGACTACAAGTATGTTTCTAGAATGATTATGCTCACAAACCAAGGTTCTACTGTAGTTTAGTCATTATATGTGGCCTGCCCCTGGCAAGTGGACTTTGGAGCAGGTAAGTCCCTCTGGCTAATGGGAATTCCTGGTGAATTACTCAAAGGTGAGCCTTCAGTAGGCAGTGCTTCTGGGATATGTAAGGGCAATGAGCTCTCTTTGTCCTGGAGGTGGTGGTGGGGTATGGAGATTTCTACGACGCCATCTACAGTTCACTCTTTGCACAGTCTCACTAGGAAGAAATTCTCTGGGAAGTTGCTCAGTTTCCTTTCCTGGTGAAATGTAAAGGTGGAAAATTACTTGGACAGACCATTGCCACTGCTTCAGAAGATAATTGATGTCCATCACTTTTTCCTATGTTACCCACTGTGGATTCCTATCACCCTGAGTAAATATCTGGTCGTGGCGGCTTCCATAATGGGTGACAGTCTGAGAGGTCTGAGCTTTCGGTCACTGTGTTCTTCTCAGTCAGTGGCTCTTAAACCTGTCACTTACTGTTAAACCTTAGGGATAGAGCATCAAGAAATATTCTTGTGGATTTCTTGGTACCAGATGTATTCTTCCCTTCCTTCATTGTGCAATTTCAGCATTATCTTTGATGACCGAATCACCCACCTCTGCCAGGGTAGAAATTTCCCTCCCTCACACGGTTGTCTCCTGGCACATGAAGCTTTAAGTGCAGAGCAGCCCTGGTTTAAGGTTTAAAGGTACCCTTGCTATATCTTCTGGTAAAAAAAACCCTTTACCTTCTGGGAATCAAGACTGGTGGACTCAGATCTCAGACTGACAGAAAAAAATGAAGTTTAACTGATGAATACATTTTCTGAGTAGATTGCAAGAATGCTAGGATAAGCACATCTACTTCTATCTATTGTTTCTGAACTCACACATCCTATTCATTAGGAGCACAACACCATGTAATAGTATTGATTTAAGATCTCTATTGTGCCTTGGAAGATGGAATCCCATTTTCAAAGAGTTTTTTTTTCCCCAAGTCTGTGTCTCAGCTATACCTCCATTATGCAGTTTCAGTGCTCACTAACCGTGTTTGTCACCTTTAGAACTATTCACATGGTTTGGTCACTTGTTCCTCTGTTTTGAGGCTGTTGTGATTATTGTAAAATATTTACCTGTCTTCTGTCATTTATGTGCCAGCAGAACAAAGAAAGTCATCCCCAAACACTGGTATATGTCCCTAAGGGAGCAAAACTGTCCCTGATCGAGGCAATGGTACAGAGGTTTGTAATTTTTGTCCTGTAACTTTATAAATAGATACTACTTACATTCACAGATATCTTTTCCAGACTTCACCAGCTTGTGATCAAAACTTTGTTATTAAATTTAATAATCCAAATTTCATGAGACCTTTACTCATCTATTCATGTAAGATCTCAACCTCTCTTCTGTGCTTTTAGGTGTGTGATCCATACTTTGTAGTTTAGGAGGAAGACAACTGTGCCATATGATGAGTCTTAGCTAATGATATCTGTCATATCCAGCCTGAAAATTTTGTCAGTGTATTTCTTGAGGTCTTTCTTTTTCAGCTGTATTGAATAATGGCATAACTGGAGGCAGTTGAAGGCTTCACAACTTGCAGCATGATCAGTTACCTTGGACAACTGGTCTAGACCCCCATGGATTTTGAGTGAGTGCGAAGTATACGTCTGCAGTGTTAAATCAATGAACATTTGCACTCATTGGTTACCACAGTACAACATCAACTATTCTGATTCATGGAAACTTCTTACTAAATCCATACCCTACATGCAGCTATTTTTGATGTCATATGTTACCTTTTTATTGTCAAATCAATGTAATCTTTACCATGTAGTATTTAGTCAGCACTGCTATTGCTTTTGGGAGCCATTGCTTTATGGCCTGAGTGGTAGATGGGTAATCCTTTCAAGTGAAGTTTTCATTTTTAGCTGATACTGCATTCACCCATCTGGCTCTGCTTTTGTTTTTACTCTAGAGACACCAAAAGAATTGTGATACAAAATGGGGGAAACAAGTCTCTTTCTCCTCCCCTCGTCTTTCTCCCCATCACACCCTTGCATCTCTTTCTGTCAGTCAAAACAATGACTTCGTACCACTTTGTGTTTTCTTGTCAGGAAAATTACTTGATTTTTTCCTTCTATTTTTGACCTGTACCCTGATCTTTCACATAAGAACAAAAACATGAGGTAGGAAAGTAATCGTCTGTATGATGGATATGAAACTATATACTGAAATGTTTCTATTTTACGGCAAATATTTTATGATGAGAATAATGTTTTTCTGGCTCTGTTTTCATACAAATGTATTATTGGCAGTCTGCTTTCATCAATCCAGCAGGTAAAGTCAAATTGCTTTTCAAATTCATCAGCAAATCCTACCCTATGTTGGCTCAAATTGATAGGTTTCAGCACAATTGATTTAAAATTTTACAGAAAACCTCTAAAAGAATGTAGTTTTATTTTATGAGATGAAATTCTGTCTACTTTTCTTTGTATAGTCCTAGCAGTGAATGAGTGAGGTGATCTAACACGTAAATGACTTTATATAAGTATTTTACAAATATGTTAGATATTCAAAGCACATAAGCATAAGGTGGAAAATTGATAAAAACACAACTGTCTTAGATACTGTCTTGTTCCTTGGACACAATATCTCAAAGGAGAGGTTTATTGTGACTCATGCTTACAGTCCCTGGTCAGCAGGTTCCAAGGTAGAAGTAGAAAGGGCTATAGGAGGTTGGAAAGGGCTGGAGGAAGGTGGCCACTCACATTATGTTGTCCAGGAAGCAGAGGGAAGGGAGGAACTCAACTTGGGAGAGAAATGTAGTCTTCCAGGCCATGCCCCCAGTAACTTCTTCTTCTGCCCAACTCCGCTTCCTCACATCACATTTAGCTATAGTCTCCATGATTCAATTGCCTCCCAAAAGTTGGACCTCTGAGCACATACGAGTTTTGGGAATTGTTCTTGGTCTAACCCATAATATCAACAAGGCATTTATGTATGCACATGCAATTTTTGTATATGTGTTATCACTGGGAAGACAAACTCCAAAATAAACAGAATCTTTAAAAGCATTTGGTAATAACTTAAAATCTGTATGTGGAGAAAGAGGAGAAACAATTACATGATGAACCTACCACATGTAAAATGATTACCTGTTAGATGATGATACCTTCGGAGAGGAGGCAGGAACTGAGAGCCCAAAAGCCATGACCTTCTCTTTTTCATGTAAGGGGAATTTAAAGTCAGTGGAGACCTTCTTTAAGGGAAACATAGTGAAGTTACAACAGGCACTCAATACAGGAGGGATGCAGGCAGAAGAAAGAAACAATTTCCACAGAGGTAGCCTCTGTCATCCTTCATAACCTGGAAAGAAAGTGTAGAGCAAGGGATTTACTATGAAGGAATGTTTCTGTTGGACACAGGAGGAGGCTACTAGGGAACAGAAAGAGAAGAATGCAGAGACCATGTGCCAAGCTGCTCTTTGTTATCTATTTTTCATCAAACTGAAAGATTATGATTTTGATTGAAGCTGATTTTTCCTATGTGTGTTCATACATGTGCAGTGTGTGTTTATGTTGCTATTCAAAAATAATCTTCCCTATTTTATGGTAAATTCTGTGAGAGAAGATACTATGTGATGTTTTGTTCTCATCCCGTACCTAGATACAAATACCTAGCATCTCAGAGATGCTCAGTGGATGTTTCAAATGTGTGAGTATGAGCCAGATGATGGTTCTAAGTGCCAGTTGAGAAATGCACATGAAGGCTACTTCCAAAGCTGGGCACAGTGGCATATGGCTGCTCTCAGCATAGAACTTGGTGGCATAGCCCTGTAATCCCTGCATTCTGGGAGGCTGAGGCAGGAGAGTGGCAAGTTTCAGCCCAACATTAGCAATTCAGTGACTTAGCAAGATCCTGTCTTTAGAAAAAAGAGAAAGAAGAAAAGAAAGAAAGAAAAAAGAAAAAAAAATAAAGAGAATGTAGTTCAGTGTGAGGACCCTGCCTGGACTCCATCCTTCCTACTGAGGAAAAAAAAATGTTGCTCCACAGGATATAGTTTCCAATACAAAGTATTAACTTTTCATCTGCTTTGGTTTTTTCTTTCTAGCCTCAAAATAAGAAGCATAAAAAACTTTTTTTTTTTTTTTTTGGTGGCACTAGGGTTTGAACTCACAACCTCACACCTGCCAGACAGACACTTAAGCCACTGAGCCAAATCCCCAGCCATATGTTTTTTGAGGTAGGGTTGCACTATGTAGCTCAGGCCAGCCTTGAGCTCGCTCGTGTTGTAGCCCAAGCCAGCCTCGAACTCACAACGCTCCTCCTACTTCAGCCTCCCAAGTGCTGGGATTAAAGACGTACCAAACCACGCCCAGCTCAAAACTTGATTATTTTTAAAGGAATCAGGATGGAAATAACATCTTACTTGAGGAGCCCAAATGGGGCTTTCTGAAGTACCCATCACAACCAACTATATAGAAGGGTAAAAACATCTTGTTCCACTAGCAGAAACTTAGAATGACAGCAAAATTGTGGCCACACTCGAAGAGGACTAATGGGTGACTTCAAGAAAATCAGAACTGGACTGGAGAAAGAGAGTTGAAGATTTATTTGTGCTCTGCAGTCAGAAATAACAACCTCAGTACTGGAATCGGTAACTATGCTACCCTTCTTCCATTTTCCAACCCTGACCTCCAAATTACAAGGCCCATGTGGAGCAGAAAGTTGGACAGCTACTGGAATTTCTATATAGCTCTTCTGAAGCAGACAGCAGATTACATTCTTGTGCCTTAAGCATCTCTTTCAGCCCAGGAGGACATCTAATCTTCCAGAAAAGAGCAATATTAGAAGGAGGTTATGAGATAGCAGTGCATTCCACACAAAGGAGGTTATAGAAAGAGAGCCTTTGAGCACACTGTAAAGAGTGCTTTTGTTTTACACTTTATTCCTTTTCTCTGAGTTCTTAGACACCATCCTGTGAATAGTGGAGAGCTTTTCTTCCTGCCCATGTGGACTAGATGAAAACTAGCCAGATTTTACTATCTGCAAGGTAAAATTTATTATTTAACCATATATCTGAAAATCAACTATTATATAGTTAAATACACGACATAAGGACCTCATTAAAATATTCATATGCATACAGATATAAAGGAAATCACATTTTTAATAATCACAAGAATAAAAAATTGATAAAGGTAGCATATTTGACATAAAGTTGTACAAAAGAGTGTGTGGGATGGCCAATAACATACGAGCACATAAGAAATTTGTTTCTATCAGCCCTTTCCAAGTAAAAATAACTAAATTAAATCAAAAAGTAAACAGAGCACTATGGAAAACTACAGAATAAAATGAAAATGGAGATGAGAAAGAACTGAAAGAAAATTATAAGTATGGTAGGATTACATTTATTGGAACAGAAATTTAGGTATCATAAAGTAACTGTGAATTACACAGCAAATAAAATTCTGAAAGTAGTTACACAAATGTATGAAGAAACTTTGCACATATATGAATCAGAAGAGTTCAAAATAATCATACTGAATTGTAATTATGTTGAAATCAATAACCAAAGATACGATTAAAAATTATCCTAAATACTGAGACTAGAGGACAATGAATCAAAAGGACTATGGAATATCAGTGAAATAGTTCCTATGATGCCACTTGTTGTCAAAGTCTATAAATGCAGAGATAAAGATTAAAAAGCAGTGCAGACACAATGGAATGTTACCCTCAATGCAACGACAACATCATCAGAAAACCAAAAGCAGTTACCATCCCTGGAGTGTTGGATTTGAATGAATTAAACTGTTTGCTGCATTTATTTTTCTATACTTCCCACAGTTGTCATGTGATACTTCTATAAGCTAAAATTTAAATAAGACATTACAGTGGACATAAATTATAACAGCTTCTACAATTTTATTGTTTTAATAGCTCTGTAACATAACAAAACACTAATAATGGTACAATTGAAGGAAAAATGTAGTTAAATTTATTTTCCTTTACATACTTTTGTAAATAAGCAGGATTTACTTTTATTATGAAAAAGTTTTTATTTTTGAAGCATGAAATGTGTTTCTTTGTGTGAAACAAACTTTGAGTGACTAAAAATGTATATATATGGATCTTAGAAAAAAATCTGAAAAACTATAAGAGCAGTTTAGCTTGGGTGAAAGCTTCACCAAAACAAGATACCCAAAGTAATGAAAGGTAAATGATATATTTTTCTACATAAGACTTAGATTTTTGTTGGCAAAAAATACTATAAAGAAAAAAAAGGAGACAAGTGCTATATACAACAAATATTTTGCTGAAGATGACAAAGATTTAATGCTGGTAATATCCAGGTTTTTATAAACTGATAAAAAAAAGTGACAAATAGCTCAATAGAAAAAATAAGTAACTTAGTACAACTATATAGTCCGTAAAAGAGCAGATCTAAATGCATAATAAACAATGAAGAATGCTCTAATTCAATCATTAGCAGGGAAATGCAATTTAAAGTAACAGTCAGTACCAGATTAGGAAACATTCAGATGAATGATAATACCTTTCTACTGGCAGAATATGGGGAAAAGACTAGTTCGGCAACGTATTGCAGATATAAATGTGGGAGATTTTTTGGGAAATGTTCTAAAAGAAATTCAGCAGCATCTGTTAAATTGTATCATTTGGCTTAGCAACTCCACCACTGGACATTTATGCAATTATATTAAAGTAAATATTATAGTCTATAATGATATTTATGCAAAGATGTACTGTACTCAGTGGCAAAGAGAAAAGAGAGAGAAGGAAATAAAATAGCAAATTTCCATCAAGGGATAGGTAAATTAGAATAAATTCACACCAGAAATATACAGCATTTAGGAATGAGTTAGAGAAATGACTGCTGCTTTGAAAGTGCTGCTTTGAGGGATTGGTAAATGAGGAAAAAAAAAAAAAAAACCTGAACTTATTTCCAAACCCACAAGTTCTCATACCAAAATGATTCTGTAGTTGCTTCCGCTACCAAATGACTCAAACAGAGTAAGGATGCAGGTATATCTGGATCCCTTAGAACAGTCCTTCTCAGTGGAAGTACTTGGGAATTTGTGGGTGTTGTTTTTATTATTCTAATGTTTTTAGTATGGTGCATATGCTAACCATCACCCTATGCGCAAGCCCCACCAGAACTCTAAAGCATTGGTTGACATCACTTATGACCTTTGAATGTCCTCAAGATTACTAGTAGTGATAAGAATTGCTCATAATCATCTAAATTTAACATCCGACATCATGCAACAAAAGTCTCTAGTGTATTTGCCAGGTATCAGTGATATGTTAAATTTTCAACAGATAAAAATGCTATGTATAAAATGAAAACAACATATGTTGGTTTTTGTTTAGAAATTTACCAGGAGACATTCATAATTTCTGAGAATTATGTCATTGGTATCTATGCCATTCATTCTTTTTTAGCCTGCATTTGAGTTTGATACATTAGAAGAAATTTTATTTATAGGTGTTACCACATCTATTCTTTACTGCATACAACCTTGCAGTTTTGTACAAGAGCTCATACATGAAGGTGACCAAAATATATGGTGAATATTTAAATATTTTAAATAATTATTATAGTAAAGGCCATATTGCTTCTCCTCAAAATTCCCTCTCTCCTCTTTCACTTTCAGCACAATCATTTCATTGTTCTTGCTAGTGTCAGAAGCAGTTTTGGAAGTCCTCTTTGGTGACTACCTTTATGAGATGTTGTAAAAAATATAGTGAATTCTGCTATCAAATGCCATTCAACAGGAAGGCAGTCTGCCCAACACTGTGGTGGGTCCTCACACACCTTATTTACTGAATCTGGCACCATGCAACTTCTAGCTTTTCCCAAAGTCAATGCAAGAATAAAATGTAAACATTTTGAATTGCTTCAGGACATCAAGGCAGTGATGGAAGCACAGCTAAAGATACTCACAAAAGAAGAACTGCTTCAGAAACTGGTAAGAAAGATGAGAAAAGTATGATCAAAGTGAAGGGGAGTATTTTGAGGGAGATTAATGATAATGGGTCTTGTTATAATAAATATTTTGAAAATATAACGATTTATGCTAATTATGAATCATATCTCATATTGAAATACGTATTATATTCTCATGTATTAGATTTTTAAAAATACTTATATTTCATTTAACATATTACATTTATTTTTTGAAATTATTCCTGTAGAATTCTGATTTTCTCTTAATGTACTTTGAGAATAGTAAAGAGAGCATTACAAAATCAGTTTTAGAAAAGAGTTGTCAAATCATCTAGGGTTGAAAAGAGTTGCTACAAATACCTGTTTTATCTATAAAATATTCAACATCCTATAGAATTTAGAATTATAATGAACTTAATAATTTGTGGTGTAATATGTATAAGTGTGCAAGACAGATAACTATACTACTAATTCTCTGTTAGTTCATCAAAAAGAATAGTTTATTGTTTGATTGTCTGTTCATTTTTTATGCCTAGATCTTGTAACTTGAACAACTACTTCCAAGATAATAACATGCAATATATTAACTAGTGTTGATTTCTTTCCCATTTTTTTTCCTGAAATTCTGTAGTATACCTTTTTTCTGTTTTGCTTTAAAAAAAAACACAAAGAGGACAACCAAAAAAATAATAATAGTAAATCTAGAATATAAGGAAAATGTCAGCTATCTGGGGGTGAAAAGACAAAGAGAAAATTTCCTGAAGGTGTATTACTCATCAAGTACCATGCTTATTAATTGCCCTTAATTCACATAATTTCTCTCACCTTTTCTTGTTGTTGGCAATTACCTGGTTAGGTAGATATGTTTCACTATTTAAAAATAAAGAAAGCAGGCGTGGTGGCACACGCCTTTAATTCCAGTACTCAGAAAGTTGAGGTAGGAGGAGCATTGTGAGTTAGAGGCTGGCTGGGGCTACAACAAGAGCGCAAGGCTGGCCTGAACTACGTAGCGTGACCCTGTCACAAAAAAATTGGGTCGGAAGTTTGGTTCAGCGGTTTAAGCACCTGCCTGGCAGGAGACAGATTGTGAGTTCGATCCCCTGTGCTGCAAACAAAACAAAACAAAAGCTAAAGAAACAGATTCAGAGAATTTAAGTGATTTATCCAAAAGTACATGTCGTTGTGCTAGGAACACAGAATTTACAGAACCCTACTTGGCTTTAATGCCCAATATCTTAACCAATGTATAAGAAAATGTCCACAGAAAAATAGCTCACTGCAGTAGCTGGGGAGGCTGATGGTTCAAAAGGAAGAGCTTCTGCCTGAGTCCTACTGAAGGCTATCTAGCTCCGAATAGTAAAGACAAACTGAACAGAGTTAGACTTCAATTCAATTTAAAAAACTTTTTCACAGTTGGTATTCCTCTAGCTATCTAGTCAGTTTCAGGAGGTACTGGCTAAAAAGGAAACTAACAAACAATAAAAGTCAGCACTGATTGCGATATTTCAGAATTATATCTAGGAACTTTCTGTATTTTCTGTATTTGAGTAAGATGTGTTTGATCCTGTTTTAACTTACTCTTATTTCTTAGATTCAGTGATACCCTTCTACATGAAATTTCCTGCTATGACACCCCACCATGTAGTCATGGAGCCAAATAACTTACCAAAATTCGAGCAATAAGAAGTCGACAATCTCTTTTATATTCTTGGCTATGAACGTAATTCATAAAACTTTCTAATGTTTCATTTGTATTTAAACACTGTCATAAATTACTTTTAGAGTCAGGTAGTAAACATGTTTCCACACAGAGTTCATGTCTTAGATATAAACAAAAAGTCAAGACAGCATGAAGGATCAGAAAAGAATTTTTATTACATTGAGTTTATTTTCTCTATTTGCTGTATCTGAAATACTGGACGCCAAAAACTATGTTTTCAGTAATTTTGAAAATGAGCAATTTCTTATTTTACATGACTTTCTATTTGTTTGCTATCCCTCTCTGGATGTTACTGTAGTTTTTTTTAATTCACTTTATGTCATGGACTTCAGAGCAAAACAGCAGTGTGTACCATCTTCGTAGACAGTTCACTGAACATGTCAACTCTGATTTATTTGTCAGGAAATATAGAGAACCTAATGGGGGTAAAACTCTAAAAGTCTGAAAAGTCCCATTATATCAAATAAAGTACACATTGAATACTGACTGGTATAACTAAAATCCTTCCAAAGTCCACTGTCATGATAGATTATTAATCAACACAGTTATGATTAATTTCTCAATCTCTGAACATGAATTTAAAAAGGGTAGAGGTTTTTAAACTCTTGGAGGGGTTGCCTGGAATCCCTTGTAGACATTTGGTAAGATCAAAGCCAAGGAAAAACTTTTTGCCACAAGGGTCCCTAGACAGTGTGTTGCCACTGCACTTCCAGGGCACTGGTCTAGATGTCAGCATTCTCCAACTGTACATTTCACAGCTTTGAGCCTTGATGACACTTGCTTGCCTATCTGTGCCTTTTACTTGCTCATATTATGTGGAATGGAAAAGAACATAAACTTCTACTCAGTTAACCATAGATATGTGTCAAATGAAGGATATTTGTGAGAAACTAAGCCATGTGTAGCACATATTTAAAAAAAGAATTCTGAAATTGTAAGCCAAATATTGAAAGTTTTAAAGAATCACTAGTATCTCAAGTTTCTAAATTCTTATTGCCACTCTAAAATATAAAACAAAAAACCAAACCAAAACAAAAATATCAGTGGGACACACTATAATGTTCAGGGATGTGGATGACTTTTTATAAAAATAGGAAAAACTGCTGTATAACTATATTGCTAGACTTTAAAATAATTCTTTCAATATGAATATATTGTATCTTAAGAAGAAACAATCATTTTGAGTCTTTGCATACCTATGAGTGTCTATTATATTCCCATCACTCAATGTTCAGTATGATAAATGATTTGCCAAGATCACAGCCTACTTATTAACACATATTGACCTAAAAATGGCATCTGCCAATCAGCCCAATGCTCTTCCCATGATTCTATATAATCATGCAGTGCTGGGGAAGGGGCTCCACATGCTATTCTTTCAATGCCTCAGATACTTGTCAAGATGCCTTAAACTCCAGAGGACTTTCTCATACAGATGTTGAATTACATAGATACCACCTGTTTCCTGCTTCCTCAAACTTTTATTCCCAATAGACTTCTCTAACATTATTCTTTTCCTACCTAAGCTTTTAATTTCCATAAGTAAAGTTACCCTTAAAACTGATAAGAAAATGAGAACCTGAACTGGATTCTTCTCATTATTATCATAGCATGGATTTACTAGTCATTTAGCTAATTGAACATAGTAAATGCTGCAAGATAAGTAAGTTTCATTTGAAGGGGGAAAGTAATTATTTTTTCTGACAGGCTGTTAAGCCTAAGGTGCAGCCAGTTATATGGTGGGATATAGGTAGATGATCATATAATTTATGTACATAGTGAGACAGTGTTTACAGTAAAATCTACATTGCCTAGAATACCAGATAGTCATGCCAGGCATATATAAATGACCTAGAGAGAATTTCAGTTCTTTGACAATACAAAAAATGAGTGTCCAAAGCCTGCCCTACAGAACTGAGTTGTGAGCTTGGAGCCTTAAAATGGGAAGAAAATAAATTTAGACAGTGAGAAATTTACTTAATCCACAGTGTCATCCAGAGCCATTGGTGTTTTAAATTAAATCTCTAAAACAACAACAACAAAATCTAACACAGACAGGTAGGTTGAACAGCATAGCACCACTTTGTTTACATCCATAAATATCAGAGCAAACTCTATTTGCACTTCATCTTCCAACCTACTTGCAAATGATGTCATTATGCAGACCTAGCTTTGGCATGAAGACATAATTAGCATTCAGTCTGACAGAAAACCATTTCATTTAACTCCACTGGCTGAGAGCCAACCGACACTCTATGTATGACAGCATACGAAGCAGGCACTTTGGGTAAAAGCAGGCTTGGCATTAGTATGCCAAACAGTGACCTGGGATGGGAATAGGGACAGAGCAAGGTTGGAAGGAGCAAAGGAACAGAGGGAGCTGTCATTTGATTTCAGAAACCCACTGAGTTTGTGTTCTTGATATGAAGAATAAGGTTTATTTAATAAAGATTCTGATGTCCTATTAGCACTGCTGTCTGACAAATTTATGAACATAGCCATGATTAACTTTTAACCTGAAAAAAATTACAAAATTCTCCCAGGAATTTACCTGGAATAAAAATCTGATTTCAAATATTATATGTTTCTTTGCAATAGAAACTGAAAGCTGTCCTTTCTTTAACATGCTAAAACTATCTCCCTTATCTGAGTATTTTGATTGAGCTGAGAATCATCTGGGTAAAGTACTTAATTGATTTAAAAGATTGCAATTAACCAATGATGATGTTTAACACTTACAACCCATGTTCGCTTTTCTCTTTCCCATTCTATATATTGGGGAAATGACTTTAAAGAGACTTCACCAGCAGACTTCCTTGTCTAAGGATTTTGGTTGGATTTTGTCAGTGACAAGCACCAAGAAGAGATATGAAAGTTGGAATGAGTTTTCTTTCCCTGTAGTTGATCCTCCCCACAGAGTATTCTCTATCTTCTTAGCACTCTTGCAGCTTGTCTTTTCCAGGATTGAGGTAATCCTCCCATCTCAGTAACTCTGGATTATTGTGCATAAAATTTTCCCTAACCTCCACGCATGTCTTTGAAAATGGCCCTTAAACTATGTAGTTTTAGTTTGTCATTTGTTTCCTTTCAGCTATTACTGAGTAACAGCTGACATTATTAGAAAGAAGAAAGAATTATCCAGAGGTGAAAAAACAGTAAACAGAGAACACTAGGAGAATTTTGGTTCACAGAAATGAAAACTAATAGTATCAACTGGTAGGATTATGAATGGTAAAGAGTCTCAGAAGTCATTGTTTTAAAATTTCTATTCAAGAATATTCCACCAACAGTAGAATGAGTGCTTTGATAATTGTTACAGACATGAGTAAAAGTTTGAATTGATTTTTACTTTATTTTTTACATCAAAGTTATAGACTTCATGACCATGAACCAAAGTAATAGTTTTTAGTTGATTAGCATGGGCCTCAGACTTTCCTTGAGGCTTCGTAACATCCTTTTAAGGTCCACATCCCAGTGTTTCAATTTTTAGGTAGTGTTTTAGATGCTTCAATCATCATAACAGGAAGGAAAGCAAACCTCAAATATCAGTTGGGTGAATAGCTGTGCAGTGAGAAACTGAAAATCTTGTTTGATTTGTTCTATTTTCTTGATTAAAGGGAAGTAAAGCCATCAGCTGAACATAAATCTAGGGGAGGAGGTGTAAAAGATTTGAAAAGACTATAGCTCATGAAAATGTTGATTGTGGGCAAATGCTACAAGATTGTTATGAAAAATCAACCTGAGGTCAGTTAGTATTGGTCAGAATGGCTGATTTTTCTCCAGCCATTTGTCACCCAGGAAACATTAAAAAAAATTGGACTTAATTAAATATGCAGAAATAAGAAAGGGACAAAAGATTTGAGGTGAATGCAATATGAGATTTTAATTTAGATCATCACGTCTAAACTAGTTAGATGAAGCATTAAAGGCATGCGAAAAAGAGCCAAAATGTATAGTGATGAGGTTGAAGATTGTAAAAGTTGAGCCACTAGAGCAAAGGATCTAGAAAAGTGGTAGATGGTAGATGGAGAACAGGATACATAAAAATGAGTTTTGAGGAAGGATTATAGTTTTTCATCATGGCTATGGTAAGGTGAGAAATAAGCTAACTGCATAGAATTTAGGAATTAAGAGTCTGGGTTTTGGAATAATTATTTACATGAAAATTTAAACTACTAAGAATAATCACAGAAAGTGACAAGTGCTAAAATAATCAAGAATATGTAGTAGTGACTTTGTGATTGGTGGTAATAACAAAGGGGTATGTTGGTGGTATAGTTTATATTCAGGTTATACAATTTTTTTGTTTTTATTTCCTAGGGAAGAAAGAAAAAATAGTTTAGCATAGTGAGAAATATCCCAACCAGGGAATAGGGAGAGAAGGAGTAAGAAGAAAAGTCATCTATTGTTAGGGATTCTTTTCTATTTTCAGTAGAAAAGAAAGTAAAAAAAAAATCTGGCATATCTTTGGACTTTTGCTAATGGTGGTCTATGGATTTCAAAGGGTTTTGGGAGTTGGGAAGAAGTGAAAGGTGAACTTAAAGAGTTCCTGGGGAATTAGAGTTGGATATTCAGGGATAATGTGGGAGTTGTGACCTTCTTCTCAATGACTAAGAAAAAACAGGTAAAATGAGGACAATAGAGCTCAGGGTAATTGATTTCAAGATGACTAAGGTGAACTGATGGGAAGATAGGAGCAAGTGATATATCAGGAGCAGGCAATTACGAATTCTTTGTTGTTCCTTCAGAGAATTGTGCAGGTGAAAGGGCGAAGGAAGAATAGTCTCATACAGGTGACTGGACCTCAGTATATTAAGTGACAGTCTAATGAACAAATGTTTTCGTCATAGAAGTATGATTTCCCCCTCTTCCTCTTTCTCTTCATCCTCATTATTATCATGTCTGCAACTAAGATATGTCAAATATTCTGTGTCAGGTATTACAGTAGGAATCTACATGTGCTTTATATTGTTAACTGCTCACAAAATGACATTGCAAATTTTATTTTAAAGTTTTATTATAATTCATTTTTAATACACAGATAAATTTGTATATGTTTATGATGCACAAATGATGTTTTGATAGATATATACATTATTCAATGACTGAACCAGACTATTTAAGACACTGTCGTGGTTCTCTTTCCAGTCCTGGGGCAAAGGATCTGACACACGCATGCCAAAGGAGGTGAGATATGCTGTGGCTCACAGTTTTAGAGGTTTCAGTTTATGGTTGACTGGTTTCAGGGTACTAACATCATGATAGGAGAACATGGTAGAACAAACCTGCTTACTTCATGGTGGACAGGAAGCAGAGTGCAGGAAAAGAGCACCTGAGAGGAAAGACTCAGAGACAAGTACAGTCTCCAAGGGCACACATTGAAGACATATCAAGATAGACACTGATGTCTGCTTTACTAATCCTCGAGGTGGTTCTCAAGCCAATCAAAGTGACGATCAAGTTTAAGTGTCACAGATACCTTAAATATTTATTTTTGTAGTAAGAACATTCAAACTCTGCTTTCTTACCAATTTTTACGTTTATCGTATTTTTTCTGCTGTAGTCAGCATGCTGTACAACATATTCTTTCTACCTTACTAAATTTTGTGTCCAGCATCTTTTCAAACACATCCTCTTCCCACCTCTGATAACCACCACCATTGTACTCTGTATTTCTATGATTTTAGCTTTTTAAAATTTCACTTACGAAGGCAGTCATTTGATATTTCCTTCAGTGCCTCACTTATTTCTTTTAGCACAAGTCCTCTACATTCATCTGTGTTATTCAAAATAATATGATTTCTTTTTCTATCTTTTAAGCTGAGTGTTTTCATAACCCATTCATCTGTTGTTGGAAACTTATGTTCATTGCATATCTTGGCTATCATGATTAATGCTGCAATGAAAATGGGACTGCAGGTATCTCATTAACATACTAATTCGATATCCTTTGGATATGTACTCAGTAGAGAAGGTGCAGAATCATACGGTGATTCCATCTTTAATTTCTGAGAAAATTTCATACTGTTTTCTATAACAGCTATGCTAATTTATAACCCTACCAATGATATACATAGGTCCTTCTTTCTCCATGGCCAAGTCAATGTTTATCTTCAGTCTTTCTTAAAAGAGTCACTTTAATAAGTGTGAAGGTATATATCATTGTGATTTTAATTTGCATTTCCCTGATAATTAGTAATATTGAACTATTTTTTCATATTCTTGTTGGCCATTTGTCTTTTTTTAGAGAAACACGTAAACAAGTTCTCATTTTTAATTATTTGCTTTTTTACTATTCTTCATGTATTTTGAATATTAACACCTAATTAGATGTATGATTTGCAATACATTTTCGTATTCCAAACATTGTCTGTGCAGCCCAATGATTTTTTTCTTTCCTGTGGAGAAACTTTTTAGTTTGACATAATTCCATTTTTTTATTTTGTCTTTGTGTGCATACTCTCAAGACATATCCAAAATAATTATTACCCAAACCAACAGTTTGAAAGTTTTTCCATATATTTTCTTCTAATAGCTTTTCAGTTTCTGACCTTATACCTAACTAATCCATTTGATTTGGTTTTTATATGTGATATGAGAAGAAAGTTCAATTTAATACTTCTGCAAGTGTATGCATATATTTACCAGCACCACTTGTGGAAGAGATAATCTTTTCCCCATTGTGTATTTTGGCACCTTTATTGAAAATTAACTATAGATGCACAGATTTATTTCATTGTTGTTTATTTTGCTTCATTGGTGTATTTGTCTGTTTTTATGACAATATTATAATATTTGATTACTATACCAGTGTAGTGGATTTCAAAATCAGGTAGTACAATGCCTTTGGTATCA
>RJWM01019903.1:0-38152 GCA_004363535.1 Dasyprocta punctata | reverse complement strand
AAAGTCAAAGGATGAAAAAGCGATTCCTTGTGACAGAAACCCAGAAAAAAGCATGAGTAGCTATTCTGTTTGCAGACAATATGAACTTCAAACCAAAAATGATCAAAAGAGATAAAAAAGGTCACTACATGCTTGTTAAGGGAAAAACTCAAGAGGAAGAGATAGCAATCATAAATATATATATACACCAAGTACAGGAGCACCCAACTGTATAAGACTAATACTAATAGACATGAAAAATCAAATATGCAATAACAAAGGAACTTAATACCCCATTGTAATGAAGAGATAGATCAACTAGACAAAAAGTTGGCAAAGAAATAACAGAACTGAATCAAACCTGTGAACAAATGGACTTAGTAGATGTTTACAGAGTGTTCCACCCAACAACATCAGAATACACATTCTTCTCAGTTACACATGGTATATTCGCTAAAATAGACAATATACTAGCCCATAGAACATGCTTAAGTAAATGCAAAGGGATTGAAATTATCCCATGCATACTCTCTGACCATAGTGCCCTGAAATTGGAAATCAATGGCAATAGAATCTGCAAAACCTACACTAATACATGGAAATTAAATAACACTCTCCTGAAAATCAATGGGTTACAGAGGAAATTAAAGAAGAAATTAAACAATACCTACAATTCTATGAAACTGCAGATACAGCATACCAAAATCTGTGAGATACAATGAAAGTAGTCCTAAGAAGGAAATACATAGCAAAGAATTATCACATCGGGAAAACAGAATGAGCACAAATAAACGACCTAATGCTACACCTCAAGCATCTAAAAAAAGAAGAGCAATTGAAGCCCAAATCTCATAGAAGAGGAAAGTATAAAGATCAGAGAAGAAACTGGCACAATTGAGACTAAGAAAGTAATAAAAAGAATTAATGAATTGAAGAGTTTGTTCTTTGAAAGAATAAATGAAATTGATAAACCTCTAACCAACCTTATCAAAAAAAAGAAAGAAAAAACTCAAATGCATGCAATAAGGAATGAAAAAGGTGAAATTACTACAGATCCGTGAAAATTCAGATCATGAATACCCATTTTGAAAATCTTTACTCACAGAGGGTAGAAAACACAGAGGAAATGAATAGATTCCTAGGAACATATGAATTACCAATGCTGAATCAAGAAGATACAACAATTTTGAATAACCCAATATCAGCTACTAAAATTGAAAATGTGATTAAAAACTTACCAAGAAAGAAAACCCTATGTCTTGATGGACTCATGACTGAATTCTACAAGAAATTTAGAGAAGATTTAACACCAATGCTACTCAAACTCTTCAGTGAAATTTAAAGGGAAGTAATCCTCCCTAATTTATTCCTGGAGACAAGTATTACTCTGATAGCAAAACCAGAGAAAGGCCCAACCAAAAAGGAGAACTATAGGCCAATCTCCCTAATGAATATCGATGAAAAAATTCTCAATAAAATACTGTCAAATAGAGTGCAGCAAATCTTCAAGAAGATTATACATCATGATCAAGTGGGATTTATCCCAAGAAAGCAGTGATGGTTTAACACACACAAATCAATAAATGTAATACACAACATCAACAGAGCCAAAGACAAAAAAACACATGATCATCTCAATAGATGCAGAAAAAGCTTTTGATAAAGTCCAACACTTGTTGATGATAAAAAAAACACCCTACAGAAAATCAGAATAGATGGTCTCTACCTCAATCTGATAAAAGCCATCTATGACAACAGCCAAAATTATGCTAAATGGACAAAAACTGAAAGCTTTCACACTAAAATCAGGAATAAGACAAGGATGTCCACTATCACCACTCCTATTCAATATAGTTCTGGAAAAATTAGCCAAAACAATTAGACAAGAGAGCGAAATAAAAGGAATAAAGATACAAAAGGAAGAAGTTAAATTATCACTATTTACAGATGATATGATACTCTACATAGAAGACACCAAATACTCCATCAAAAGACTACTGTAGTTGATAAGCAAATTCAGCAGTGTAGCTGGATATGAAGTCAGCACTAAAAAAAATCAATAGCATTCCTATACACAACAAACTCACTGAGAGAGAAATTATGGAAATAACACCTTTCACAGTAGCATCCAAAAAAATGAAATACTTGGGAATCAACCTAACGAAGAATGTAAAAGACCTATATGCTGGAAACTATAGTACTCTAAAAAAGGAGATTGAAGAGAGTGTCAAAAAATGGAAAGATATCCATTGCTCTTGGTTAGTAAAAACCAACAATGTGATAATGTCCATACTGCCAAAACTCTTATACAGATTTAATGCAATCCCGATCAAAATACCATTGCGTACCTTACAGATCTAGAGAAAACATTCCTAAAATTCATTTGGAAACAGAAGAGATCTAGAATAGCAAAGGCAATCCTGGGCAACAATGACAAGGCAGGAGGCATCACAATCCCTGACTTGAAATTATACTATAAAGTTACTGTGAAAAAATCAGCATGGTCCTAGCAAAAAAGCAGACCTGAGGATCAATAGAACAGATCAGAAGATGTATACACAACTACAAAGACACTCAGTTACCTTATATTTGACAAAGGAGCTAAACATATTTACTGGAAGAAAGATAGGCTCTTTAATAAATGATGCTGGAAAAATTGGCTTTTCACATGCTGAAGACTGAAACTAAACCTATGTCTATCAGCGTGCACTAAACTAAAGTCAAAATGGATCAAAGCTTTAAATATTAAAATGGAAACACTAAATCTACAGGAAGACAAGGTAGGCAGAAGTCTTGAAGACAGGGGTAGGCAAAGAGCTCATGAACAAAACACAAACCGCATGGGAAGTACTTCAAAGAATCAACAACTGGGATCTCATCTTATTAAAAAGTTTTTGCATGTCAAAAAAAATCTCCAATAAAGTGAGATGAAAACTCACAAATTGGGAAAGTACCTTAGCCAGATGTCCCTCAGATAAAGGACTTCTATGAACCTTAAAACATCATGCCCCCCAAATTCGAAGACCCAATCCAAAAATGGGCATCTGAGATGAACACACACTGCTCAGATGAAGAACTACAAATGGCAAATAAATACATGAAGAAATGCTCAACATCACTGGTCATTCAAGAAATGCAAGTTACAACAACCATCTCACTCCAGAAAGAATGGCTGTCACTAAGAAATCAACTGATAACAAATGTTTGTGGGGCTATGGGGAAAAAGGAGCACTTCTGCACCGTTGGTGGGAGTGTAGAGTGTTGCAGCCACCATGGAAATCAGTATGGAGATTTCTCAAAAAACTAGGATTCAAAGTCTCATTCAATCCAGCTATTCCTCTTCTGGGTATTTCCCGAGAAAAATAGAAAATGTCATGCCACAGTGATATATGTTCGCCCATGTTTAGAGTAGAACAATTCGTAATAACTAAATATTGGAAACAATCCAAATGCCTACCAACCGTCGAATGGATAAAAACGATGTGGTGTTTTTATACAATGGAATATTACTCAGCTAAAAAAAGGATAATCTTGAGGCTTTTATAGGTAAATGGAGGCAACTTGAGTTCATACTCATAAGTGAAATAAATCAAACTGACATTTATAAATATCATATTGTCTTCCCAGTGTAAAAAAATAATAAAAATTAAAAACTGAAAAAGTAATAAGATCCAAAATGTACAGTAGGTATTATAATAATGGAAGAGAAAGAAAGTGCTAAAAAAGAAAGAACAACTGGGATAGCAGAAAGGAGAAAAGGAAGAAAGTAAAGTATTATATGTATGTAGGTGTACATGTACAAATATATGTAT
Organism: Dasyprocta punctata; assembly: GCA_004363535.1. Taxonomy (NCBI): domain Eukaryota; kingdom Metazoa; phylum Chordata; class Mammalia; order Rodentia; family Dasyproctidae; genus Dasyprocta; species Dasyprocta punctata. Next base: position 34,361 of record RJWM01019903.1, on the reverse strand, counting down.
GCATATGTATACAAGATAGATAACTATACTACTAATCTTTGTTAGCTCATAAAAAAGAACAGTATGTGCTGTCATTGTTTGATTGTTTGATCATTTTTATGCCTAGATCTTGTAACGTGAACAATTACTTCTAAGATAACAATATGCAATATATTAACCAGTGTTGATTTCCTAGTGCTTTTTTTGAAATTCTGTATCATTTCTATCCTTTTTTGTGTTTTGCTTTTTAAAATAAAAAATGAATCTAATTTTTCCCACACATATTATCAGATCATGGTGCAATGAAACTAGAAATAAATGGCAAAAGAAAGCACAGAATTTATGAAAACATTTGGAAATTAAATATTACCCTCTTGAATAATGAATAGGTCTCAGAAGAAATCAAGAAAGAAATTACATGGTTCCTAGAATCAAACTACAATGCCAATATAATACACCAGAATTTATGGGACTTAACATAAACACTATAGAAAGAACTTTATAGTTGTGAATGACCACATCACAAAACAGAGTCGGCCCAAATAAATAAACTTAATGATGCACCTCAAGGACCTAGAAAAATAAGAGTGTTCTAAACCCAAAGTCAGTACATGGAAGAGAACTATAAAACACAGAGTGGTAGTCAATGAAATTGAAACTATAAAAAAAGACAAAGATTCAGTAAATTAAAGAGCTGATTTGTTGAAATAAGCAAAATAGACAAATCCTTAGCCAATCTTACCAAAAAGAAAGAAAAGATAAAAAGCAATGCAAATCAAAATGGAAAAGGTGAATTTGTGACAGACATTGCTGAATCCAGATTATTGGAAACTACTTTAAAAACTTGTATACCAATAATTTGAAGAACCTGGAACAAATAAGTAGATTTCTGGATACATATGAATTATCAAAACTGAACCGGAAATATATAAAAACCCTGAGTAACCCAATAACAGGTAGTGAAATTGAAGCAGTAATTTTGAAAAACCTACCAGTTAAGAAAAGCAAGGTTCTTATGGATTCTCTGGTGAATTCTATAAGAACATCAGAGAAGATGTAACACCAATATTCCTCAATCTCTTTATGAAATTGAAAAGAAAAAGTGCTTTCAAAGTCATTCCTAAAAGCTAGAATTGCCCTGATTTCAAAATCAGATAAGAATCTAACAAAAAAAGAGAACTACATGTCAGTCTCTTTAATGAATATAAATACAAATATCCACAAGAAGATTCTACCAAACAAAATGCAACAAATCAAGTAGGTTTCATCCCAGGATGAAAAGATGCTTCATCAAATGCAAATCAATAAATGTAATATAATCACATAAAAAGAAGTAAATGTAATGATATCAATAGACATAGAAACAGCCTTAACAAAGTCCAACACTCAGTCATGACAAGAGCATTGAAGAAAGTAAATATAGAAGAAACTTATTTCAATCCAATAAAAACCATTTATGACAAAACTGCTGCCAACATCATTTTAATTGGGAGAAAGCTGAATTTTACCTCTAACACCAGGGACAAGATAAGGATGTCCACTACCACCACCCCTACTCAGCACAGTACTGCAAACATTAGCAACAGCGACTGGATAATAAGAAGAAATAAAATGGATATGTACAGGGAAGGAAGAAATCAATTATCATTATTTGCAGGCAACATAATCATCTACACAGAAGACACAAAAATATTCTAACGGGACTCCTAGAATGAATAACAAATTAGCACAGTAGGATACCAAAATGGCACACAAATATCAGTAATGGTCCTGTACACCCATAATGAACTCTCTGAGAAAGAAATTACGAAAAAAACACATTCACAATAGCACCAACAAAAATTAAATACTCAGAACCTAACCAATGAAGTTAATGACTTCTGCAAGAATACTACAGTACTCTGAAAAAGAAGGTTGAAGAGGTCATCAAAAGAGGATATCCCTTGTTGCTAGGTAGGCAGAACTGATGCAGTCAAAATGGCCATGCTACCAAAATTGATACACAGATTTAACACAATCCCAGTCAAAATACCAGTAGCATTCTTCACAGAAATGGAGGCAATGATCCTCAAATCATATGGAACCAGAAGATCCTAGAGTGGCAAAAGCAATCCTGGGCAACAAGAGCAAAGTAGGAGACATCACAATCCCAGATTTGAAGTTATATTGCAAATCTTCAGTAATTAAAAAAAAAGTATAGTACAGGCACAAAAACACACGTACAAATCAATGGAACAGAATAAATAATGCAGAATCAACTCTAAGCACGTTCAACTACTTGATCTTTAACAGAGGACCAAAAACATACACTGGAAGAAAGATACCCTCTTTAGCAAATGACGTTGGAGGAACTGGTGAACCACATACAGAAGACTGCATTTCTCACCATGCACCAAACTGAAATCAGTATGGACTGAAGAGTTAAATGTTAAAACAAAAACACTTAGTCTGTCAGAAAATAAAATAAGCAAAACTGTTGAAGTCATAGGTGCAGGCAAAGACTTTCTGAACAAAATCCAAGTTTTGTGTAAAGTATGTACAACCAATAATCAGTAAATGAGATCATGTCAAATTAAAAAGCTTCTGTACAGCAAAAGAAACAATCACGTAAAGAGATAACCTACTGAATGGAGAAAAAATTGCCACCTGCCCCTGTGAAAAAGGACAAATATCTAGAATACGTAAAGAGACAACCTACAGAATGGAGAAAAATTGCCACCTACTCCGTGACAAAGAACAAATATCAAGAATATATAAAGAACTCAAAAATTTTCACACAGTAAAACACCCAACAAAAAATGTGCAAGTAGAATGAATTAGGCACATCTCAAAAGAAGAAATACAAATGGTTGATAAATATATGAAGAATTGTTCAATATTGCTGGCCATTAGAGAAATGCAAATGAAAACAACACTGAGATTCCGTCTTACCTCAGAAATAATGTCTACCATCCAGAAATCCAATAAGAACAAATGCAGGCAAGGTTGTGAGGAAGAACCCTTCTATATTGTTGGTGAAAATGATCACCAGTGCAGTCACGATGGAAATCAGTATGGAGATTCCTCATGAAACTAAAACTAGAAATTCCATTTGACCTGGCTTTTCTCCCTTCACATATCCTCCCAAAAGAGTTAAAGACATCATATTACAGTGCTACATCTATACCCATATTTTGCCACCACTATTCTTCATAACTATATTTTCAAAGCAGCCTATGTGTTTATCAATAGATCAGTGCATAAGAGAAATGTGGCATTGGCACACAATGGAGTGTGTTTTATTTTTGCCATAATGGAAGATACACTTGAGTCATTTGCAGTAAAATGGATGCAACTTGAGACCATAATGTTAACCAAAACAAGTCAGACACACAAGCTTAAATATCACATCATTTCTCTTATACGAGAAACCCAATACATAAGAGCAAAATAAGAGAGAGAAAATAGGAAGTAAGGCGATAGATCTTTCTAAAATGGGAAGGGGTTCAAGAGATGGAGGAAGGTGGAGAGAGGTGAAAAGAAGGGGATTAAAAAAAGAATTGAGATGTGTTATGTACACATACCAACTCCCCAGAGGGAATATAATTATTGTTTTCTGCAAACATGAACTCATAAAAATAAAAAATGAATAAAATCTGCTTAAGTTCTTCTATTGCAATTTTAATTCCCTGGCAGCCTTCCTATATTTCAGCAGAGCTTATCTTCAGGGCTTTCTGGTTAAATTCCATGCATGCCAAGTCCACTTACATTCTATTAAGCATGTCAAGATGTGTTCTAAAATTTTCTTCCACTTCTTGCTATAAATTATTTTTGGGAAACCTCTTTTTTGTCCCTTAGAATAATGTGTTTCCTTATTTTCTTTCATAACCCTATAGTCTTGCCATTTTTTTTCATCTAGAATGTGAGTTATCTATTCCCAATAAATGTGCAGCAACAAAAGGTTTGTGAAATTTCCCCATCCCCACTATTGTATATTGGATTATCTTTAAAATCCTTTTCAGTCATTTGTAACTAAAACTTCATTCAATGCACATGGTGAATAACATTATTTATAAAGAAAACATATTAGAGTATGTGAACTTATAAATTAAATATCAAGTCTAAAGACTTAGAAGAAGTAAGCCCTCCCTGCAAGTTGGCATCATGCTTGGGTCACTGCGGGGAGAGCTAGACACCAGCCTTTTCCCATGAGTTGGCACAATTTGTGACCTGAAGGGGAAGAGAACAAGAAGTCAACAAGAAGCAAGCCCTCCATGGCTGGGGATTTAGCTCAGTGGTGTAAGCACCTACCTGGCAAGAACAAGGTAGTGAGTTCAATCCCTGGTACAAAAAAAAAAAAAAAAAAAAAACAGAAGAAGAAGAAGAAGAAGAAGGAGCAAACCCTCCCTGCAAGTCAGCACGATGTGTGGGCTGCTGGGGGTAGAGCCAGACACCAGCCTTTTCCCATGAGTTGGCACCATTCACAGACTGTGGGGGAAGAGAACAAGAAGTCAACAAGAAGCAAGCCCTCTCTGCAAGTCAGTGCCATGCACAGGCCACTGGGAAGAGAGCCAGATGCCACCTTTTTTCAGTGAGTTGGCACCATCCGTGGACTGTGAAGGAAGAGAACAAGAAGTCAACAAGAAGCAAGTCCTCTCTGGGAGTTGACATCACACACGGCCTGCTGTGGGGAGAGCCAGACACCAGCCTTTCCCGTGAGTCAGTGTCATTCTGGGCTGTGGGGGAAGAGAACAAGAAGTCAACAAGAAGCAAGCTCTCCCTGTGAATCAGTTCCATGCATGGGATGCTGGGAGGAGAACCAGACACCAACCCCTGCCTGCGTGCAGGCTGGGAGACAAGAAGAGCCAGTGCACCTCACCCCCTCACCTCGCAATGTAAGTGACTGGCTGATCCAGAGAAACACAGGCTGCAATTATAGCTATTGATGTAAAATACAACTTAACGCTTGTAGTGTTTAGTGTTTCACTGACTTTGTAGGTCTAAAGCCAGTAGTCTGATCATCTATTCAGAGGATAACAGTACACAGTGTAGCATCTGTGGGGGATCTCCTTCTCCATTGTTGATTCCCTATTATCTTGCTTTAAAGTCCTGTATCATTTTAATTATATTGTTTTGTTGGGTTTTATTCTGTTTTGTCTTGTCTGACTTTATTATATCTAATGGAAGGGGCAGCTATTTCAAAGATAGCATGATATATTATGGTAGTCATTTTGGATTTCCCATTATGTTGTTTTGAAGTTTTTTATTGTGTTCATTGTTTTGTTTTTATTGGTTTTATTCTGTTCTGTTTTGTTTGATTTTGTCTGAAGATATGCACAGTCATTTTGAAGACAACAAGAGGCATTCTGGTAACCATTGTTGATTTCCTATTATCTTGTATTGAAGTCCAGTATCACTTACACTATTTTGTTTTGATTGGCTTTATTCTATTTTTTTGGTTTTATTCTCTTTAAAATTAAAAAAAATCTTTAAAAAAATCTAGAGACTTAATATCTAAGAAAATGATGGGCATTTTGTGAGTGCATTTTGCTATTTTTTATTGAGTAAATAGGAGTTGGATTATTTTGACTGAGTAAAAAGAAAATGAATTGAGAAAGCAGGAATATAACATAAATACTGTAGGTGAACAATATATTTTGAGGTTACATTCAACTATAAAGAAAACAAATTCAAAGGCAACTGCACAACTTCCTCAGCCTATTGCTCCAGTTGGAAATGCTGTAGGTTGTATGAGTAATTTTTAAAATACCATTCATGCAAAAGAAGTAAATGGCAATTAGGGTTGAAGCAGCATGTTCTGCCTTGCCCCAGCTCAGTGGAAAAACTGAACAAGAGTCTCAGGGAAAGATATGCTCTAGATGAAGTTTAACCTTCAAGGAGTATTTGGGTATAAATACAGTAAATAGAACATTGAGTCTTAAAACTACACAGGACTAGAGGGGCTACTGGGTTCTATACATTCATGGTTCTTTTACCAGAATACCTGCATTCATAAAGGAAGCAATTATTTTTGACTCTACATTACCTGATTTGTTCTATTTGTCAACATTGCTGGATGAAGGGAGACTTGGACTTATAAATAGAAAGACTCATTCTTTCAATGCTTTAGATGGTTTCTAGCAACTAGAGTGGTCTGCGGACATAAATGCCCTTTCTTCCTTGGCTGCCATGTTGTAGCACCAGTCTTACTAGATCTATAAAAGTGAAATGTCAAGAGTTCCTTTTTGCCTTAAAATGTCTCACACTACCAATAAAAATTGTCTTACTCCATAAATGAGATATGATAATGGGAAGGCTACATGAAGAATGCGGAATCTATCTCTCAAAGCACAGTGGGGTAGAGTAAGAAGCCAGTATCAAGTTAGGTAAAATTAACCCACTTATTCCTGTGAAATGTGTTATAGACATCCTTAACCAGTCCAGTGGCAGCTGAGGGCAGGACAGTCATATGTCCAGGTTGGAAAACTGAACCACAAGACCATAAGTTCAGGCTGAAGAAAAAAAAATGACTGATTCCTTGATTTGAGATATACGAGGGATCATTCCAGAAATCTTAGCTAAAGCAGAGATTATAAATTCAGATTGCTCTATCAGGGAACAGAGCTGGAGGCCCAAGGAGTCTGATAATTCAGGAGTCTGGCTTTTAGAAGCCCAGAGCTTAACAAAACCAACACCATTCCTGAAAAGGATTTCCACATTTACTGGGGCCCAGGACTGCTCTCACTATGTGACCAGGCATTCAGCCTCTGGCAAAACAAATGGGCCCATGTTGCTAAAGAGTAGGGAAAGAGAAATGGAGTCCCAGGCACCCACAGCAGTGGCAGCATCCCTCTTTCCACCTCAGCATACTCATACCAGGCATTCAGGAGTAACCAGCTACAGGTGAAAATTCTCTGAGGAAAGGGGTGAATAAAAGATAGAGGGAAATGTTAGGGAAGCACCTTAGAGTATTCAATGTGGAAAACACACAAACTTTTTAAAATCCACTTTCCACTATTGTCAAATTCACTTGCTCCAGCTATGTGAGAAGCTGCATGGGGAATGTTGGATGGGAAATTCACATACCATTTGCTATCACTTAAATATATCCCTGAGCCCTACCTTTTCTCAATGACAAGTCCTCAGAGACACCTTGCATTGAATAGAAGGCATAAGGGGAAGAGCAGCACATCTCACCCGGTGATGGTCTTGCTTATAGCTGCCCTAGAAACAGAGCTGAGTCTCCCAAACACATTTCAAACATTTTCTCTTGCCACTCAGGTTAAAGTGGTTTCTGCATTCGCCATCTTTCAGATGCAGTCTTGTTGCCAATCAGCCTAAGGTTCTTTTGCTTAATTCAGAAATCATGAATTGTCAAAGAGCATCTCTGCTAGCAGTCCTGATGTCACCAAAGGACAGCAGATAATGATGGCCACCAACAGCTGACACACCCAGCAACTGATCACTGCTACTGCCAACTGCCACCATCTGGTGCCAATTTTTGCTGAACATCAGAGATCAACTCTGCTTGAGTCTTGATCTCTGCTACTGATCTTCACTGGCTGCTGGCTTCTGGGGATCTTCGTTGCTAATGGCCCCAGCGTTTATTGCTGTTTTATAATCAACCACTCTGTCCACAGTACTCAGGGTAAGAATCTCAAGCAGATTTACAAGACTCTTGGAACCCACACTACCTGAGAATGAAATCATGATCAGGCTCATAGGACCACGAAAGAGATTCTTTATTATAAGAAGGCTGTGCTGCAGCACAGGAGGGTAAGTACACTGCGGGGAGTCCTCCTAGACTAAACAGAGAAGTGTGTAGGGAGTGATGCTTATATAGCAGGTGTGGACCTGTTATTGGCCCAACTACAGACCTGTGATTGGTGCAATGCTCCAGGACACCCTCAGTTACGACAGAGATCCAATGAGGAAGGAGGGCTAAAACCAGAGAATCTCCTGGAAGGCTAGCTGTGGGGGTAGAGGATGGTACAATGGGTTCAAATCTCTCATTCCTTGATTTTAGCCATGCCAGAGTATGCCCTCCCTTTTCAAAAAGGCAGCAGTACTGTCTAAAGTGGCAGGAGTTGGGGAGAGGGTACCATGCTGATAGCAGAGCTGCACTCACCTTGGAGTGGAGAGTAGCTCATAGATAGCCAGGTAGAACACCACTAGATAGTCAGGTAGGACACCACTAGTCAGGCAGGACACTACTAGGTAGCCAGGGAGGACACCGGAGCACGTTGTCCCAGTCCATTAGGGGAGGAAATGGGGGGCAGGGCACAATGACCCCTAGCCAAGTCATGCCCCCTCCATACCTTGCAGGAAAAATTGGAGAGCCAGGTGCCTCTCAACTGTCCCAGTCTAATGATTTCACTTTCAGTATTCCTTCATAAGGAAGAAGGTAACTGAAAGTTTAGGGTCGTAAAGGAAGGGAGGAACTGAGGTCCCTTCAAAACTAACAGAGAGATGAAATCAACTTTGAGATAAGAGAAAGATCAGGATCAAATTCAGACTGATGGCTGAAGGAAAAGCACACGCAGCTGGTAATTGAGTATGGTCCACTTTAGATAGTAGCAGAAACGCAAGTGCTCATGCTATGCAACAGGAGGACTGTATTGCCATTTGCTTCCCACAGCTAGTGTGTCCCTTTCATGGGGAGCAGACCCGACCACAGAAAAGAATGGTTTGGGTTTCATTGTGTTGGATGAAAAAGAGAAAAGGGTGGTCGGCGTTAAACTCTATCCAAGTCGGCTGTGACCTCTCCGCACCAGGAGTGCCGCTGGCTGCAGTTGCCTGGCTGCCAACTTCATCCACCTCCACAAAGGCCTTGTGAATAGCTTTGGACAAGTGCAGACTAGGACTTGGAGAGATTCCAGTAAGATCAGCCTTTCTTTCATCGAAGATGTCAGTAATGCCCATGTTTTGTGCAACATAATTGAGATCGTAGTTGTCTTCCAGGGTGAACTGGGGGAAGGAGATGGCTACTGTTTCTTCTGACATGTTTTCTGAACTGCTCCAGATCACTAATTTTTCGTAGCTTATTTTCTTTTCAAGCTACAAAAGAAAGAAAATAGTACTTAGGTCAGATTAAAAAGACTTCAGAGAATACCCCAATTACTTCAAATTGCCTGAGTCCCTTTCAACAGCAGCTACATACAACCTTCAAAGTCTTTCTAAACCTCAAAAATCTTCATTTTTAAGAATTCCAAGAAAATCTATTTCCTCTCAAGAACTTACAGGACATAGACATGACTGCACATGTATCACTGTGGTATGATGTTTTCAATTCTTCTGGGAAAATACCCAGGAGGGAAATAGCGGGAGGAATCTCCACACTGATTTCCACAGTGGTTGTACCAGTCTACACTCCCACCAACCCAAATGCCCATCAACTGTGGAACAGACAAAAAAGATCTGATATTTTTACACAATGGAGTACTACTCAGCTATAAAGAAACATAAGCTCAAGGCTTTTACAGGTAAATGGATGCAACTTGAGACCATACTCATAAGTGAAATAAATTAGACTCACATGTGTAAACATTGTATAGTCTCTCTAGTGTAGAAAACTGAAAGAGTAAATAAGATCCAAAATGTACAATAGACATTGTGAAAGGGAAAGGGAAAGAAACTACTCAAAATGAAACAACGACTGGGATGGGGAAAGGAGAAAAGGGAAAAGAATATATATATGTGTGTGTGTGTGTGTGCATATGTGTGGTTATACTATCAATCTCATCAAAAAGTTCATCAAGAAGAACAATTTCTGTTTTCACTGTTTGATCATTTTTTCATGCCTATATCTTGTAATCTAAGCAACTACTTTAAAGATAACAATACACAATATATTAACCATTGTTAATCTCCTATTACATTGTTTTGAAATTCTGTATCATCATTTTTGCCCTGTTTTCATTTTAAAATAAAAAAATAAAAAAATTTAAAAAGAAGTTACAGGGCAGTTTGGGGTTCAGTGTACTTTGACAGCCTCATGCTCGAAACCCATAAAAGCTCAGTGAGGTGAGCTATGGCCAGTCCTAATATTTTGAAGTTAAATTCCATCTTCTGTAGAACAGAGATAATAATATTAGGCTCTCACAAGAATTCAAAAAAGTAATGTGTGTAAAGTATTTAAAATAGTGCTGACACATAGTAAATTTGGAATAATAGTTGCTACTATTATTGTAATTACGATGCTGGTATTTGTCTCTCACTTTCTCTCAATCTCTGTCTTTTTACCTGCTAGGACAATCAGTAACTAAGCCATCCCTGCCTTCATTAATTCCTGCCTTACTGCGTTAATATCTCTACTTCTGTCAAAACAGAATGTGACTAAAGAGTCTTTAACCGCACCATAGCAAAACGGGCCGAGTAACAGGCTAGAAGCCAGCATCCTTAAGTTAAAGGAAAAGCTGTTTAATTCGCAGCGATTCTCAAATTACTCAACACACATATGCCATCAGCTGGAAACATTACTACAGAGGGATATCAACTTAAAGATAAAAATCATGTTCCGTTATTTTGGCATTTATTCTTTAGTTTCAAACAAATAAAGAAATATAAAATGCAATTCATATTCTTATGTAGTCATCAGTATCTCTGACAGCCAGGATATCACTTTCACCAGATGTAGATGATAGTGTTGCCCTCCACAATCTCTGATTAAACTTGGGTGCAGACAAGGAAAAGGAGACTGACCTCCTGCAGGGCCTCCACATTGTCTGCAGAGGGAGACGGCAGCAGGACGAACATGCTGAGCTTCCCCATGGTGTACCTCATTTCAAGGATCTGTGCCTGCAGCTCCTTGAGGAAGCCAATTCTGAACAGGCCCCTCTGATTCATCATCTTCACACTCTTCTGTTCACTCTGCAGTAGAGAAGGCAGGAGGTGATAGGCAGCCCTGGAGAGCTTACAAACTCCTATGACCCTAATTTTCCTGAGAATAAGCTCAGAAGGGTCTGCCGCGGAACCAGTGACACAGCCTGAGAGAGTCCTCTGTTCAAGGATCGATCAGCCCTTATTTAACCAATACTTGTGCTTTTATTTTCTCATGTTTTCAGTCAGTTATTCAACTCCTAAGACTTCTTACTGGTAGACTTTCTCTCGGCTATCTCTCATAGCATCATCAGCCAAAGCAAGATCTGCAATTTCTCTGTCTTCAATGCCTGCTACACCCCAACCCCATTGAATTTAGTCCTGATCACAACCCTTCCACAGTACCCATGGGAACCAGATTAAATGTTAATTGTCTACACATTAATTAACAACACCTCCTCCACGGGCTCCCAGCGAAAGGAAAGACACCACTCTGGGCACCTTAAACTTCACAATGACTTTCACTAATCTACCAATGGGTACATTTGGTACTTGAGAGAAAATCTTGTCCCCAGTAACAAAGTTAGCCAGCTCAGGATGTGGGTTCTGGGGTCAAATGCAGATGTGGGCCTCAATCACTTTGCCATTTTTGTCCTCAAATCCTAAGCAGAAATGACACCCATCTCATAATGTCATTTTTGAGGGAGAAAATGAAATAATGAAAGAGAATCATTCAGTACCATAGCTTAGTGCAAAAATGCTCAATGATCTTCAGGTACTGACTTTTTTAAGTCACAAAGTGTTCTTATTAAGATTGTAAGCTGCCCCTTGGAGAAGTAAGTTTTAGACTTGTCTCTACACACTGCAAACCATTGTTAGTGGAAAAGATCAGTGGGACATCTAGCAAACCATGGGCTCCAACATAGTACCTTACTCAGAAAAAATGGTGCATCAACTGTATTTGCACAATCAAAATGTTTTTCCCATTTGGCCTTGAAGTAAACAGCATTCACCAGCACCAGCACAGTAGCATCACTAATGGTGTCCTTGTTGAACAGTTCCTTGATTTTACCTAAAGACAAAGTGCCAGAGAAGGTATGAAAGTGTTCCTGTAAAAAGATTTTTCAAAGCATTTTAAACCCCTAAGGTCAGAAAGGGCTTTGTTTTAAAAACAAACCCAAGAAAACAGAACAACTCATAGTCATGGGTGGGGTGGAAGTTAATGTAAGGGTGAGAGTGATGGTATGAGAAACTGCCTTGCTCCACCCTGATGGAAGATCCAACTGAGAGGAGTAGAACTCAGAGAATGTCTGATTCTCTGCACCACTATGGTTGGAACTTGTTATCAGATGCCTAATGCCACAACTTAACTTTCAAATTATAGACCAACCACCTAACTATAATCTCTTGGAGAAAATGACAATGGTATGAATATTCTGTCTCAAGCACTTCTGACATATAAACAAAAATGGATACAATTAATGCACCATGACATAAAACCTATTTTGTAAGGACTTACCCATGCTTTCTTTCATTCTGCCCCCCATAAACCATGAGACGTAGGTATAGTTACCTGTTCTCAATGGAATAACATACCATAAGCAATGAAAGCTGATGCCAAACAGCCTGGAAGCAGCAAGACTGCCTAAGATCAGTGCTGGGGCTCCCTCTTTCATCTGTTGGCCCAGCTTTGTGGCTCTCTCTTCAATAATATAGCGTTAAGAATGATTTGAAAGTCCCACACCATTAGGCAATAGTCTATTTCAGGGTATGCTCTTTTCCACCTCAAAACATCAAATCACTAGTTACATGAACACAGGCTGAAGTTTTAAGAAAACAAGATCCTTTTATCTCAAGAAAATCTGTACTTAAATCCCATAATGATACATGATGTTGACACCATGTATACTTAAGATACTTTGGGAGAGATAACACACAAAGGAGATACTAGATAATTATCCTTCAGTCAGGATTTCTTCAGTGAGCTGCTTTCCTCTTGATCAGTGATGGCAACCTTAAAGGAATGGAAATTCTGTGGCATGTGGATAAAGGAAAGACAAACAATTTTTGGAATATAAAGACTTTTCTTAAGGAAAGACCAGGAGTAAACTGACTCTAAGTCAGAGTGAGGTGGGTAAGAGGCAGAAAGGGGAAACTTCTAAGAAAAGAGGAGAAACGAGCATTGCACAAGGCACAGGAGACAAATAAAAGTAGGTCAACTATTGTTTCCAGCCTGTAGGTTCCAACAAATACCTACAAACACCTAGGTCTTACTCTCATTCTGCAGACAAGGGAAGCAATGCACTACCTTTCTCTCAGTTACTCCACATTTTTCAATGCAGATAAACATTTTCAGGCACACTGGCAATCAAAAAACGTGTCCAACAACTTAACTTGTCCCTTGGGCTGCTAACTCCGAGGCTTGGGGGGAAATGTTATCTGGTTTACCAAACCCAAGCATGCACTGGTGGAAGGGAGTGCGCTCGACACCAATCTGAAGTAATAAGGGGACTCATCTCCCCTTTTCTTTTCCTAGGACTTCCAACAAGACCACAGACCATTTCCTCCATGAACCATGCACTGCAAGTGGTTCGAATCTCTGCCACGGGAAGGGTGGAAGGTAAGTCCTGGGGCAGATGGGGCAGAAGCGTAAGACTATTACAAACAAACAAGAAATAGAAAGACTGGGGATATAACTCAGTGGCACAGCAGCTGCCTGGCAAGCACAAGGTTGTGAGTTTGATTCCCAGTACAAAAAATACAATGAAATAAAAGTAGGAAATGAATACTTAGAGAAGTTGAGTCCTCTCACTTAATGGCTGTCTGAGTTCAGAAGCAAATTCAGAGTGAACAGGCTGATCTCTTTTTTTTTTTTTTTTTTTTTTGAGACCAAATCTTGCTCTATAATACAAGCTGATCTTGAACTCACCAACCCAGTTTGTAGCAAAAACTCCTGGGTCTCCCACCCAAGTGCTGGGATTACAGGTACACACCACCAAACCCAAAAATATTTTTAATTGATGACTGAAAATTATGTATATTTATCACATACAACTTATTATGAAATATGTGTACACTGTAGGATAGCTAAATAAAATTAATTAATGAATATGCTAATATTTAAATAGCAATAATTACAATAAATACTTCAAACTATAGACTATAAACCATGTTTTAGCAATCCAAGGAACTCATTTTAAAAAATAAAATGTAGATCATAAGTAGGGCATATTCCCTTAACAGAAAATCTTTACTTTGGTTGAAAACTTCCATTAAAGTATTAGACATGTTATAATGAAACACGAATGGATGACACAAAGAGAATTTATCTGGGCATGTAGACTCTGCTTTGCATTTTAAAGAACTGAGATGTTTAGATCAGAGCATTACGAGTCATTCTTGATGATTCTAACTCTCGTTAAATAACATGTCACCTACCCAAGTGATTGACAAAAATTCTTCTGATGCACCTAGCAGAATCTCTCCAACTTGCCTTCCTCACACCCCTCCCCTACCACCAAGTGCCCCAGTCACCAGTCCTTCCATCCTGTTCTGCTGTCATGGTGCCCCAACGCCCTCACTTACATCTACACCCACTTCTGCACATGTCCAATCTATTCTCCATCCCACAATCGGACTCATCTTGTAAAAGCAAAACTTCCCTTTGTTCTTAGTTCATCATATAAAATAATACTAAAAATTTTAATGCATGGGTAGATCCTTATTAAGGAAATACAAATTTAGACAATAATTGCAAGTAAATATAATACACTCAAACCATGTTGTAACTTTTAAATTCACAGTTGTATAATTAAAGAATATTTTTAAGTATGCTATATTATTTTGTTATATGATGTGTAAGTGCAAGAAATGAGGTCCTCAATAATTCTAATATAATATATAAACTCAGATATATATCCTAGTTAGTTTATAGGAATTACGTGAGAAAATGAATATTCAGTGCTACAAACACTGGTGTGATTGCAACAGTGAGAGAGATCCAGACACACCATCCAAAAGAAAGCCTATGTTAAGAGCATTAGAAATCTTCAAACGAATATCAGAGGTTATAGGAGGAACAATTCAGACCATGAGACCATGAGTTTCAGTTACTAAACATTAAAAGTTACCATTTCAGAGAATCATGGAATTTTATGGAGGGAAGAAACCTGCCCTCTGTTATTTTACACAGTTACTAAGAATCAGGGTGCTCATCAACACCAAGACCATTTCACAATTTATCTAAAGTCAGGCTCAGCTTCACTTAAATTGTGTTTCATTTTACCAGCACCGTGCGCCCACAGCTGCCAGAGTGGGGACAGCCACACCCAAGCCTCTCTCCTTGAGTCTGCACCATTGGCAGACGCTAGGGGTCGGGGGAGCGCAGAGATCCAGGCCTCACCAGGAAGGGATCTTGGCCAGGAAACCATAATTATTTTCATTGTATTGTTGGATTGGGTTTTATTCTGTTTTGTTT
This sequence comes from Dasyprocta punctata, assembly GCA_004363535.1. Lineage (NCBI taxonomy): Eukaryota > Metazoa > Chordata > Mammalia > Rodentia > Dasyproctidae > Dasyprocta > Dasyprocta punctata. Next base: position 19,108 of record RJWM01019903.1, on the reverse strand, counting down.
TGTTTGATTACGTTAAATCTGATGACATGAGCAGCTATTTGAAAGATAACAAGACATACTATGGTAGCCATTTTGAATTTACTAGTGGCTTGTTTTGAAATCCTTTGTTACATTCTCTGTTTTGGTTTTATTGTTTCTATCCTATTCTGTTCTGTTCAACTTTTACTATGTCTGAAAGTATCTGCAGCTATTTTGAAGACAACAAAAGGCATTATGGTAACTATTGTTTGTTTTGTAAGGTTTTAAAGTCCTGTATCACTTATGCTAGTTTATTTTAGATTGATTTTATTCTGTTTTATTTTCTGTGGGGTTTTTTGTCCTCTTTAAAATAAAAGATCTTTTTAAAAAAATGTGTTTCATTTTAATGTAAACATTTTTTGTTAATTTTATTGGTACATTTTAGATATACATAATGGTCACATTCATCATAAAGAATTTGTACCTGCCAGTAATATATCTTGCTTCTTTTTTTCCCCAATCCCTTACTCTCCTTTCAACTCCTTTTCCCCTCTCTATTAACAGACGGTTTGTTTTCATTTTTTCCTTCTATGCTTTCTTTTTCCTTTCCCCTCCTTCCTTTCCTCCTCCCCTCCACCTTGTACCCCTTCTCATTTGAACATTTTCTATTTTGCAATATCTACTGTAAGTTTGGTCCTTATTTACCCTTTCAGTTTCTTACACAAGAGAAATAATGTAATATTTAAACCTGTGTGTCCAATTTATTCCACTTAGATGTGTGTTCTCAAGGTGCATCCATTTACTTAACATTACCTAAAGTTTATCTTTCTTTATGGCAGACTAGTACTCCATTGTATGAAAAACAACCCACATCTTCTTTTCTCCATTCATCCGTTGATGGGCTTTTGGACTATTTCCAAATTTAGTTATTAAATTGTGCTGCTATAACACGGGTGCTCATATATTGCTGTGGGTATGTTGCTTTTAATTCCTTCAGGAAGATTCCGAGTGGAAATCTGTGTGGAGATTCCTCAAAAAACTATAATTGTAGGATCCATTTGGCCAGTTAATACAACATTTTAAGAATAAAGAACTTATTACTCTACCAAGTTAAATGCGAACAAGATATAGATATGTCATGAAGAGTAATATTATTCTAAAGCAGCACAATTTGCATGCTTTTTTGGAATAGCCATATAACTAAATTACATGAAAAAGAGATTATAAGGAGGACAGTTGGAGAGCCGGGGGCAGCTGAAGGTGAATGCCCAGTGGTGGACACTTCCTACTCATGGAGGCCAGGAAGGTATGTTTAATGAAAGGGGCAGTCAGCAAGCTGGGGCGCCAGGTGATATTTAAATATGACCTGGAAGAAATGACCATGTTAGGAATCCCCACATTCTTACAGACTGATCTCACTTCCATTTAGAGGCTTCCATTCTGCTGGAGCTGAGCAGGAATTAAAACATTATAGAATTAAAATATTATAGAATTAAGATATTATTCCGTAGGTTGAACTTACATGCTCTTTCTCAGGAAACATCCATACATAGAGTGAAACATTGTTAAGAATGAAGATTTTACTATTTCCATGTTCTTCTGAATAACTGGAATTATTTGAAATCTTAGTTTTTCAATAACCCATTAAAACTAATAAAAATGTTAACAGCCTGCCTGCACTATGCCTGATTAAAAAGCATTTTACCTTTCTTTATGTAGGGAAAAAAAGAGCAATAATAAGAAACAGAAATAGCTAAATATTTTAAGTATTTGATGGTGTTCAAGAAGAACAGTCCATACATGTGAACATCTGCTCCCAGAAGATTAGCCATCTGAACAGCTGGAATGACTGACTTTCTCTGAAATGGAAAGAGATACCAATGTGTTTGGTCTTTCTTACCTTGGCATTGACATTCGACCCAGAAGTTAATCATCTGTCTAGACTTTTCGGTGTTTTTCTGGAAATCAACACTTTCAACCGTTGTATGGTAGAATTGAATCACGCCATCTAAGTACCTCTGTTCAATTGGCACAAATGGAAAATAGTACAACAAAAACATCATATAAAAATGATAACCGTTAAGAGTGAGGCAGTCAGGAGACACCTAGTGAGCAAGGTGTGGCTCATCACCTAGCACTGCAGTAACAAAACTGTCACCAACTATTTACTCCAGTCTTAATTAGCCAGAAAGAATTCTGTTGTTGTAGTGCCAATAGGACACAGATGTTTCATTTAAAAGTAGTCTATAGTTACAATGACATAACCTTCCCTACCAGTTTTCTTTTTGTTTGAACAATCCACTCCTAGAGACATCACAAGATAAATGTCAAGTAACTTGAAGAACTGAGCTCTAAAATTCTTATATTTTGAGAATTAAATGCCTGCTTAATACTTGCAGAGTTGCTGTTTGGGGTGATGAAAAATTTCATAAGTAGATTGTGTGACCGTTGCACAATAATATGGATGTAATTAATACCACTGAACTGTACATTTAAAATGCTAAAAATTTTTGTGTTACATGTATTTTAGCATTTTTTAAATAAATTAGGTATGAAACCATTGACCTATATACTTTTAATGAATACAAATCAATTTGTTGGCAATTTGAATTACATGATATAAGCATTTATATCTCAAAAATATTTTTTTAAAAGCTTCTTTCCCATTGCGAGAGAATACACTTATCTTGATCAAAGTTAGCTGGGTCTCTCCTCTGACCAGCCCAGCTCTCATCAGCTGTGGTACATATTTGACACTAGTCTCATCCTTTGTGTTTAGAGCTTGACACACAGTTCCTTCTGGAGACCAAACTGAGGCACACCTTGCTCCAGGTGAAAACCCCTGGCCTCAGAGATAAGATCTGTGGCATTTGACACCCCTGCAGTCTCCTACCACACCACTCCCTTTCTGAAAGGAGCACAGTTCTCCTGGGGGGGTGCCTGATTGTGCTAAATAATAAAGGGGGTGGGTAAAGAAGTACCTTGCAGGCAGCCCACAGGCAGAGGAGCTACAAACTGCATCTACCAGGAGCCGTGATTGGGAAAGGAGTCAGGAGAATGCAATTACCAAACCTGCTCATGTTCCAAAGGCAGCTACTCACATGACCCTTTGTTCACCCACTCTGTTCCACTTACAGTGGACCCCATAAACCCATGTTGAAAACCAGGTGTAAGGAAACACTAGGAGAGGACCAAAGGATGCACGTTCCAGATACCTCACTAGTCCGCAACACTCCATCTTGTCAAAGACATGTGCTAGGTGACAGGTAATCATCCAGTTACTCACTTCTATTTAAGAGGTAGGCCCTGTGGTACCTTCAGTCACCAGCCATACACAACTCACCTGATGAACTGGGAATTCCTGCTCACCATAAAGCCTGTTGGCCATACTCAGCGTGTAGTAATCTTTGATCCCATCTAATCTGGATAGAAGCTTCCCGAAGTAACAGCTAAGCAGCTCACTCTCATTGCTTGAGGATTCAGGCTGATTAAAGAAGAAACAAGATGTGACCTTAACTCTGACTATCAAAAGAGCTAACTACCACTAAATGATGAGTATTTTCACAAAAACAGGTACAGCTGCTTAGTGAGATGTCAGATCTCTGTGTGGGCTGGTGCGAAGAGAGGAATGGAGGGTGATAAGTGATTCCATGGGCTCATCATGGTTTCCACAGCAGCATCAAGATCATCCAGGAAAAACACATCAGGGACTCAGCAATGCACATGCTGTCTTAAAGCCCATCATTTCTCCACGCTCTGCTCAAAACTAAGGTAGGGATAACCTGGACATTGTCTCTCTCTAAAGATGTGCATGTTAGTACAGTTTTCAGCACAAACTAGAACCATGAAAGGTGGAGGGAGTCAGAATTCTGCAGTGACCCAGTGCCTGGCTGTCTTTCATCTTTAACTAGACTGCATTCGAGGGACTTGGTGCCTGTAGAGGCCAGGAAGTGATACAATAGGATCCAAGTTTATCACGAGTAGATGCCAGGTCATACTAGAGGGAACAAACTCACAGCTAAGGACATATAGAAAGTATAATTAGAAAAGAGTCACAAGTCATATAAGATTATTCCTAGTCACAGCAGCCAGGACCTAATGCTTGGGGGTGAGAAAGGATGAGCAGACTGTAAAAATGGGCAAGAGTTTAGGGTCATGGCTCACCTGCGCACCCGAAGACCCTGCTGTTTGCTTCTGCCCTTCTGGAGAGTTATCAAGAGAAACTTGTTTATAGCTTTGTAGACAGGGGTCAGGTTCTTTGCTTTCATTCTGGGAAAGTTCATTGAAGTGGAGCACCTGTATAAGAATGGACAATCTTTCAGATAACGTGACCAATAGGACGTCTGAATAGCGTCAAAAATATTTCTGTACTGTGACTATGACCATGATCACAGAATCAATAATCTCTTAAAGAAATGGATGCCTTTTTCCTTAGATTGCGAGGTGAAATAGGAAATAACTGAATGCTATCTCTCTCACAAGGGCTGTGTTTAAAAATGAATATAAACCGGGTGTGATGGAGCATGCCTGTAATTCCAGCACTCCGGGAATCTGAGGGAGGAGGGTCACGAGTTCCAGTGCAGCCTGGGAGACAGCAAGATAGTGCAGAAGCCCTGGGCTCAATTGTCGGGACACAAAAGAAGAGGGGAAAGAACGACAGGAAGAAAGAAGTGAGGGAGGGAAGCAGAGGGAAAGAAGAAAGAAAGGAGGGAGGGAAGCAGCACACTAAACTGAAAGAACATAAAGGTATTCACAAGCTCCATGTGGCTGTTGAGCACTTTACAAATGACCTGTCCACACTGATTGTAAGTCAAGTGTCAAAGTCACACTAAAGATAGTGTGAAAAACATAGACTGTAAAATATTTTGCTGAAATTTTATATTCATTACAATTATTACATTTTTATCTTGATTGCATGTTGACAAAATATTTCTGAATATTTGGCTAAAAATTGATTGCAACTGCTCTCACTTGTTTCTTATCTTTTTTAATGCGAGTACCAAAAATGTTTTTATTATACATGTGGTTCAAATTGTGTTTGCTTAGGATAGAACTGATCTAGAGTTTCCAAACAATCAAGGGGCAAAGGTGACAAAAGAAAAGCTGCCCAGAGCCTGGCTTGAGGCACATCTGGCACTATTCATACCCCAGTTGTTGGCAGGGGACCCCCGAGTGCCTGGAGAAATCTGCCAGACCTAAAGGTGCAAATCGCATTGTGCAGCTATGTTTTGCAAATGGATCAAGAAAATGATACACCAAGTGTAAGTACATGAATGAAGCAGGATGACCCCAAACACATTCTGCCTTGGTCCATAAATTTGACTTCTCTGTGTTCTGGGATAGAAGCCTTACACCTAAACCTTGTGCTGCGTGCTAGATCCAAGGATATATAAGGCCAACCTCAAGAGCCTTTAGTTTACTTGAGGAGTTGCTCTTGTTATCTTCATTCATTCACTCTACATTACTTATTGGGTATCTATGCTAAATCAGGCACTGTTCTAGGACAAAGATTCCTGCCCACTAGATTAGATTCTAGTAGATGAGCTGTACAAGCAGCAATACATCGTCATTTATCACCTAATGCAGTGTGTTAAATGGTGGAAAACACCATGTGAGGGAATATAACTAGAATCTTTCATGACTCTGGGGACGTGGACTTGAAGCTAGATTGGGAAGTCAGAGGAGGCCTCTTAGAGGAGGTAAATGTTTATCAAAGCCTTGAAGGAGAAAAAAAAAAACTAAGATATCAGTTGTCCAAGGGAAGAGTCACGAGGCCAAGGAAAGTGGAACGGAGGCTTCAGGGCAGGAGTGGATGACTTTCCCAAGGAAGCTCAGAGACCAATGTGGCAGGCAAAGGAAGAAGCAGGGAGGACAAGTGATGGAGTCAGAGTTGGTCTGAGATTCAGATCCTCTGATCCTGTGGGCCATGTTAAGGATGTAGGCTTCTGTTATGAACCAAAAGGGAAGTCTGGGTTTTAAGCAACTATGCAACAGGATCAGCTTTGAATTTGAAAAGACCTCAGGTTGCTGGGTGGAGAAAAGATGGTCAGTAGGGGCAGAAGGCTGAAAAGGAGCCATATTGGAAGAAATGATGTGGTTCAGCCCCAGGAAGACCGTGAGAAGAACATGGATCCTGGGTGTATTTGTAAAGAAAAGAAAATAAGACTTTCTGACAGATGTGATTTGATTTGGAATAAGAGAGAGAGATTAGAAGGAGAATGCCAAGAACTCTAGTCACTGGATAAATATCTAATGCTCAATAACTAGTTAATAAAATGCATGAGAAAGAAAATACACTTATATTAAAAATTACTATCAATATTTGTAACAATCATTAGAGAGAGAAAGAGTGCCAGAATTGCAGACAGTGACAGAGAGAAAGAAGAAGACTGAGGAAAGCTATAGGTGGGGAAAGCTGAGGAATCTCCATAAAGGAGTGGGAAGTTTGAGAGAACCTTGAAGAATGACAGGACTGCAGAGAAAGCCAGCAAGCCCAGGGCACAGAAAGCAATTCAGCTGGCTTGAGCAGGTTTAGTGCCAGACTTCGAGTGTGCACACAGGGCTCAGCCCCCAGGAACCCCCACGTGACTCATGACTACGTACCTCGTCAATCTGATGTGCGCTGTCATTTCTAGCCCCCAGGCGGATCATGCCAAAGGCGGCTGACAGGCTCAGTGGACAGAAAAAGATATTCTTACAAGGGTCATCTTTGCTTATCTCTTGGAAGAAATCAAAGCAAAACTTGTTGTTTTGTACAACAAGAGACTCCATTGTAAAACTGATAAGTGTCTAAAATCAAAAGAGAGACACAAAATAGTGATTGGGGAAAAAAGAGGCAAGTAAACAATTCTTAACTTTAATAGCCATGATACAATCATACACAATTATTAACTATGTTATTAAGAATTGGAAGAATAATATCATCATCAGGTATAAAACATTGGTGTTAATATTGGTATTGACACAAACAGGGATCTATTTTTGGTTAGTGGTATGAATTAGTTTCTTAGAGTTGCCACACCCCAAAACAGGTGGCTTAAAAATGAAAGTTTGTCCCCACCGTTCTGCAGACAGTCAAAATCAAGGTGTCAGTAGAGCTGATACATTTTAGAGGCTCTCAGAAAAAAATCTTTCCTAAGCATCTGTTCCTGTTTTGGGTGGTTGCCAGCTATCTGTGACATTTCATGGCTCATAGACACAGCTCCACCCCCATCTTCTCAAGCCTTCCTTCCCTATATCTTCTGTGTGGAGTTTGTATCCAAATTTCTCCCTTCTTTATAAACATGCTATTGAACCAGATATATTTTATAGGCATCTTCCCTAAACCAGTATGATCTCCTTTAACATCTGTAATGACCTTATTCACAGTTGCAGAGGTTAAGATTTAAACAGATCTGGGGAGAAAACAGTTGCACTCACTTCGTGGTGGGACTTCCTTTATTCAGGTGGAATAGTCAAAGGCTACCATTCCCATGATCAAGTTAACAGCCAAGAAAATATGCTTCCTTCTCCTTATCCTCCTCCATGGGTTATACCTTATCCTAAGTCATTTTTCTATTTTTCTCCCCCTAGGTGTTCTGTGAGTACAGATAAGCCCAATGAGTTGTCATAGATCATATGACAGTATATATAACTTACAGAGTTCAGGGCACTTTCATCAGTCATCGATGTTGTTCAAGACTTAATAGATCTTGAAAGATATTGGAACAATAGGTGTCTTTGGATGACCTTTGACAGTACAGAACCACAGGTAATGCAGAACCAAAGCTATGACTTCCCTATAAACAAATTCCTTGTCCCCACTCCCAATTTACTCTAAAATCAAAGAAAATCTTATCCAGATCTTATCTAGACCAATGCCTCTTAGGTGAAATCTCTTTTCTTTTGTCTCTTTATCATATATATTGTGTGTTTCCAAGATGAAAATGTAAGTCTCCTTATTTGTGCTTTTACTATCAGTTATGTGGCACATAGTAAGCATGAGATAATGGTCATTGTATCAAATGGAATTATGTATGTTGGTTTTAATATTTTTTCAGTTTCAAATAGACTCTGTAGCCCACAACATCTAACTCACAACATTAAAAATGATTTTTTAAAAAATTGTGCCTGAATATTTTACATAAAATAGGTTTGATCCTACAATTCTGCAAGGTAGATATTACTGCTCCCCTTTCATGGAGATAAAGCTGAACAATGAAATCACACATCTTCTTGCCAAATATTCTTTATGCTATCTCAACTATTTCTACTAACGTAGTGTAAGGCTGATCAAACACAGGGCTACTGCATATTGGTATTGTACTGCCCATTTTCAGTCGACCATCTATTTTTATCCTTGCAATTTTTTTCTGCCAAACTTATGCCTGATTTGTGCTCTTTGTTTTGTGCTTGTCAAGCTAAATTTCAAGTATAGTCTACATTTTAAAACCAACTTAAAGCTTTAGTTGTATAGCTGAAGTTGATGCTTGGTCAAAATTCGCAGCATCAAAGGAGGAGAAGGCAACGACTTTCTGGTTATTTGCTCACTACTAGAGACAGACAACATGGGGGGAAAAGAGGAGTTTGGATGGAAAGATGAATGACCCCAACCAGGCCCTTTAAGTGTTAAAGGTTAACTTCACCCTTGCTCTTCTCTGTAAATGCACACCCAACCCCAGAGGAAGAGTGTGTTTCTCTGCGTAAACACGTGCAGAACTGAACAATCAAAAGAATCTCTCCTGCTTTACAAAGAACGTGGCTGCTCATGTAGACTCACCGCCTTCTCAACATTAAAAAACAAATAACAACAGCAAAAACCTGAAGCCTGGTGCAGCAACTTTTATATCAACACACATCTGACCAAGAGAGAAATAGGAAGGCTCTCACTGTGCCCAGGCCTGCTTGCTATTGGAACATTCTGCTTTTTGTATTCATTTCTAATTTTGGCTAAATTTTATAGCAATCTACTGATTCACTAAACATCATATCACCATTAAATATAAATAAACTCCATATTACCATTGAATATAAAAGGATGAACTGAATGAGACACAAGTTCTGCCTTTGAGAAACCCATGACCTAACAAAGCACATAAAGGTTGAAAACTTGCAAAACTAATCTCCAGTTTTAGAAGTCAGGAGAGGTGCTACCATAGAGATGGGGGGGCAGTAATAGATAAGAATGGTAGTGCACAGATAAACTGACTCCCTAAAAATAACAAACAAAAAAACTCATAATGTCCAGTGTTCACTGATTTCCAGAGATGGAAATAACCCACTTATGGTCAGTCTGAAGCTACCAAGACATCATTATGTCAAAAACTGGAAAAAGATAAACAGAATCTGCACTCATGAACGGGTAGAAGCTGTTTCAAGGATACCACAGGACATGGGCTCAGAAGTTGGCCAGGAAGCTGGTCATATTTCCTTTCTTGACCTGGGTGTTGGTTACATATTAAACTTACACTTATTTCTTATGCACTTGCATGTGATTATTTGTAAAGTTATGGTTTTATATATGTACAAGATCAAAACTATAGTGAATATTAAGTTTTTAAAAATTTATTACAGAAAAAGGCATATCATAATGAATCCACCTCATAATACTCCTTCTCTTCAAACACAGCTATCCAATACTGCTTGATACTTTCCGAAGCAATTCTCTTTCACGAGTGTGTTTACTGGTGCTGTCATGGCTGCTTCAATGTTCTGAAAGAACATAAAACATTTATCTTTTATGGTCATTTCGACTTTGGGGAAGAACCAGAGGTTGCATGGTACCAGATCCAGGGAGTAAGATGAGTGAGGATGACACTTGGCCGCAGGATTCACAAAAAATGACATCCAGATCTGCTTTGTAAAGTGCCAGGAACAATGATAAGTGTTTTCAAAATGAGAGGGAGTATTTTGAGGTGGAATAAGAGAAATGTGTCTTTTACTGTAATAATTTTTTAATTTAAACATTTGCCATTTTGATAACACCCCTGTGTGTATAAAGTTTAATTTTAAAATGCATTGAAAATGTACTTCTAAACATGGCAACTAATTTTAAGACATTGTGTTGAAGTTAATACAACAAATAAAATGTGTAGAAGATTGAAAAAGAGTATCTCACAATGTGCAAATAACATCTCACAATGAAATATAAGCTCCAGATGTAATTTGCACATGTTCTTCCAAGAATTAGCAGGAAAGTATAGTACTTTTCTTCTGCTTTGGAAGACAGCCACCATACTCTGCAAAGTTATTGTTTGGCTAAGTTCTAAAGTAATTGCTAATGCTGACAGCCTTTTAACTAAGCTGCAACTTGAAAAACTTGTACATAATTGTACATAATTACTTCAGTCATCATCTTTTTTTTTTTTTACCTGGGATCGAACTCACAACCTTGCACCTGCCAGGCAGGCACTTACTCCACTGAGCTAAATCAAACAGATTTGAAATAACCTTTAAAAATAGTAAGGTCTCCCAAACACAGTCAGTTCAAGGAAATAGGACTATCCTCACCCACACCTACCTAAGAATAATAGCTGTGTTGTACCCAGCATGTCACAAATATTGTCTCTAAGTCTCAAAAAGTTCTGTAAATTGGGATTTTCCATCCAGCCACTAAGAGACAAAACTGATGTGCAAATCAGTCAGTTCAGTATGATTTCAAGATGACTCTGCTTCCTCCTACATCATGCTAGCCTCTGACCAGATAACTCTCATGCCCAAAAAAAAACCATGCCCTGAGTGATACACCAGCAGAGCCTGTTCCACGACTATACCCCCAACAGGTACATGTCTAGTCTATGTCTGCTAGCAAGGCTGCAGGTTACAGAAAGCCCTGCGGGGTCCAGCCCACAGAGTTCATCTCAGGACTTCCCCAAACTCCCTCTCTGCCACAGAGCATCTCAGGACCTGCTTGGTCCTCCTGACACTCCTATGAATATTCACTAGAAAATCCTTTCAAATTGCATTGAAATCTGTACAAATGTATCATAGATAAGGGTTGAGATTTCAAGTTTGCAATCTTGTTATTGGATCTGGGTTGCATAATTTCACTCTTACAGTCTCCAATACCATGTCCTACTAACCATAGCTATCTATACAGGGAGGTGGTAATGGTAGTTTTTATTCAGGAAAAGAAGGTAACAGCTCAATTTAATGGCTATACAAATACTGTCATATTTTTGCTTGTGACAGTTTTCAGGTGATTGACTATTTAACCTCTAATGGATTACAAGAAGAAGTTTGATTTTCAAATTTTGACTTATTGCACAGGTAGAAGAATAACAGTAATGAGGTATTTGCTCTCACAATATTGGTAAGTCAATTGCCTTTATTTTTCCATGTGTTCCAGGCTTGTAGTTGTGGTATGGATGTGTGTGCACATAATGTTCACTTGTTCGCATCATTGGCACTGTCTATATATTTGTCTTTTCTGCTGTCTTAGCAATTAGATTTATATATCCAAATTTATAAACCAGTATCTTACTGGTGAGCATTTTGTAAGCTTCCCATTTTTGCTATTAAGAATAATTCTAGAATGAACGCCTTCATAAACATAGATTTTATTTCCTTTTACGTTATTTCATTAGGATATCTTCTTCCATGGGGAATTGCTAGGTCAAATATTATAAAAACTATTAACTTTCATACTATCAACCCAAGGATACAGATTAAACAGACAAATCATAATCTCACTGTCTTCAGACAAGGCCACTGTCATTCTTAATAATTTAAAAAGTAAAAGAACATCTTGGTATTCTCTTGACACTTGCTAAGTTTTGAACATTTGGCCATGTATTCTTTTCTGTTTTAGGATTCTTTCCATTAATTGTCTCTTCATCCCATTTATCAGTTATCCAATGGAATCATAATTTATTGACTATTATGAATTTTTCATACTACATGCACATTATATGCTTTTCACAATTGCCTAAAAATATTTCCCTAACAACTGTATCCTTCATTTTATTTTCTGTTGTTGAAGAATTATGGTACTTTTATTTCACTAAAATTGTCAATATTTTTGATGCTATCTCCTATCTTCAAAACTTGGAAAGCAAAATGAGTTTTTGTTGTTTTTCCTGTTTTTGTGGTACTGAGAAGTGAACCCAGGGGTGCTATACCTTTGGGCAATATCCTCAGCTCCTATTTTGTCCTTTTTATTTTGAGGCAGGGTCTCTCACTAAGCTACCCAGACTGGACTCAAATTTGTGGTCCTTCTGCCTCAACCTTGACAGTAGTTGTGCTTACAGGTCTGTACTACTACAGAACCTGCCAAGTATGTTGTTAGTTTGGGAAGTAAGTTCCCGATATCAGTTATTCTTAACATTTTCAAAAAGTGTGTTTTACCAGTTTGCTGTTGTTTGTTTGCTATTTTGCAGTGCTAGAGATTGAACCCAAACAGGCCCTTGCTCCTGCTAGGCAAGCACTCTCCCACTGAGCCACACCCCAGCACTTTGTGATAGCTTTTGAGACTATAACACACAATCTGTTTTGCTTGTTTTCTTTCTATCTAACTTTAATACCCTGTGACACTGTCTTTGACTTTTCTCTGACTTCCCCACCCAAAGTGTTAATCACCACACTATGTGTATAACCACATTGCTGTTATGTTTCTCTTATTTTCCTATGACACGGTAAGGTATTTGGTTTTCATATTTCTGTCTTTACTTCCAAAATGATTCCTTTGAGATTCTCAAATATCTTTTCATTTTTGTATCCAATAACTGAAAAACACCAGGGCAGCCCATAGGAGCATTTGGTAAGTACTTATGGATTTACTTGCTGTCCTTTGCCCCCTTTTCATTGTAGATAGTCTAATGTCTAAAATATTAGATGATATTGTTCAGATATTATACATTCTGCAGGCAGCTGTAACCAAGAGAAGTTACATTGTAGAATTAGTATTTGTTTAATTATTTACTCTATTAGAAGTAGTTTGCTTACTTAAATGTGGTTCCTTCTACCAAAATTAAAAGTTTAGACTAGATAGATGTTCTAACAGCTCAAAATATTCTGAGTGAAATTGCTCTCTTTTTTTATACAACAGAAAGAAAAAACTATACTACAAAAAATATTTTAGGCCTTAATAATTTCTATAATTTCCACAAAGCTACTTATAACCTAAGAATTAGATTCCAACTTTATACAGTTAGAAAATATTTTGCTGGAATAAATGTTTAAGGCAAATTATAACAACATAAATAGTATACAATAGCTACAAAACAAAGAAATACTTGCAAAAGATGCAAACAAATGTGTTTTCCAATTTATAACACAAAAGAGCATCTAAATTCATTCCGTTTAAGGCGTAGATATCCTAAATCACTTGCCATTTTATGTTTCTGAAATAACTCACTCGAAGATAAAATACAATCTCAAGTATGTGAAGGTAAAACAAAAAAATTCAACATTCAACTCTTTTAGAAAATCAGTCACATACATCAAGCTTCTGACCAGGTGTTTGGGGATTGAGGAAGGTGACAGACACCACACACATCTTCTAGTGAGTATTTCCACATCTGCAGAAAACCTGCAGTGTCAGAAAACAAACTATTCTCTTTTTAAAGGAATTTGACTTAATAGAAATAGCATACCCTTAAGTTTCAACCACATCTCCGGTGGGTTCCTATTATTTAAAATAATCTTCCAATACAGTGTTTATCATTAAAAAGTATACTAGGCAATGCAAGCATTTACCTTCTTGCCTTCAGAGGTGCAGCTGACTGCTGGCCAGGTAGGTTTCCATCCACACCCTGTCAGGAATGGAAATATAATCAACTTTGCCCCTCCCACAGTGGCACTTTTCCAAGTGCCCTTTTGGAATCTAGGGTAAAATTGTCACTGATTGATTAAAAGGAAAAGTATGGCAAGTACTTGTTAAAACAAATTTGCATGCTTCATGCTTTCAACTGAATTATATAGTTCACTTCACATATTTATATGTTCTTCACTTTTACCAATTGTGTCTTTTTATAGAACACTCTACGTAATAGTTAACCCATGCATTTTCTCCCTAATTCCCATTCTACATAAAAGAAAAGCAGAAATCTGTTTTACTTCGCATAATTATTGCCATGGACAATCTCTTGTATTTGAACTTATGTTATTCTAAACATTTTTTATTTGTCATGCAGGACTCTAAAATGTGTTTTAAACTCCTTTCAAAATTGTTTTTTTTTTTTTTTCTTTTCCCTTGCAGCAGTGCTAGAATTGGGGAGGGAATTATCTGATTTTCGACAACAATAACTGAATACCAATCACAGTACAGAAATTATCAAAGTATGCTGATGGAAGGGAAGAAACTTTCTAGAAGAAAACAAATTTACTAAAAGCTGAAGAACTGTTCAGCTGTGCACCACTATCTCTAGAGCATCTGATTCATCCTCCTGTGCTCTCTTGTCTGCTTACCTATTTATTTTCAAGGGGTCTTAGGGGCCCAGACACACCTATCTTTTCTCGTAAGACTCTGAAAAATCTTTCATGGGACATAGACCAAAAGCACACAAAAGTTTTAAAACTGAGTCCAAAATTGTCCTGATGTTTCTTGTATTTCCAGTACTCTAGAATCCAGCCTTGTTAATGACTATAAGCCTGGATTTAGGCAAGAAGGTTTTAACGACTAGGAGAGCCTGGGGTAGAGTCACAGCTATAGGAATTTACACGATGTAGGGGCAAAATGAGGATTCCTCTCTCACTTGGTTCCCTTGTTTAATATCTCTAGCTTCCTTTTCTAAACTCTTGTCAGACAATAACATTATCTGAACAGCAACCCCGCAAATAGGAATATATTAGACGTAGGAAAGTTCAAGAGAAAAGTTTTTTAAAAATATATTGTCTTTATGAAGAATATAAAGTACATATGCAGCTGCTGCACAAATGAAACAAATAAAAGCCATTTTTAAAAGAAAAGATACAAAGCAATGGAAGTTAGTGGCTAAACGTTGATTTTCTCAAACGTCAGTAATAAGCCAAAAAACTCCAACATGCTGTTAATTTTCTTCACTCCACCATCACTTGAAAACGATCGTGTACTTTCTCTAAATGCTTTTACAAAATTCTATAAACCTTCTTAGTCATTGGTTATGATTTCCAGGAGATTGGTATATTCTATCATGTGAGTCAGTTAATACCTGGTCACTAATTAATTAATACAGTTGCCTCCTACCACAACCTTTTAAAATGGATATTATTTACAATTCAAATAGGATCTTTTTGCCTGTTCCCTTGGATTTGTGATTGTCATGTTTGTTATTAATTGCTGTTGATATACACATTGTATTAGGCTTCTTGGTACCTGAGCAGATTCAAAGCTGGTATAATTATCTTTAATCTAAGATTGCATCTGTTTATCCTTTCAAGTAAGCCAACTAATACTTGACAACAGATGACTGTGCCCTATAAGCCTAAAAATTTGGTGTGGTGTGATTGCTCATTCGGTGATGGTGAAATTTGCCACTAAATGTAAGTACATATTAAGAAAACTTGATAAATCACTGAAGAGGGCATGAGAACTTATTGAGCACTGACTACAATATATGCCAAGCAAATTTGGCACTTTGTACATATGATTTCACTTGAGTGACTGAAGAAGGTCAATCTCTCTAATATCAGTAACTTCAACCATCAGAGACATATACTAATATTTGAAGGAATTTTGGAGGTCAGCTAGCCTGACTTATTCAAGCTGAACTAAAATAAATTTTTCTTTGTCAACAGACTGTAAAATTAGTATCTGTTTCATCAAGTATAGGGTTGGATAGTTTCTCCTAGATATGTAACAATTGATAAGGACTTATGAGCTACTCAAGTAACATTTTAATTACTAGTCTTTTTCTGCCTGGTATTAAAACTTCGGGGATGACAGAATGATTCATCAAACAAAATGGTGAGATTAAAATTCTCCCTCCGGTAAAGGCGATATTTTTGAAATATTGTGAGGATCTTTTGCATTTAATTTTATATCCCAATCCTGAGGAAACAAAATGTGTTTATAGAAAAAATATTAGGACTCTTTCTTTGAGGGGGTGGGATTGAACTCAGGGCCTTGTGCATGCTTGGCAAGCACCCTACAACTGAGCTACAGCACACTTTTTATCTAATTAAAGCATATATTTTATCTGAAGCTCATGGTTTGCCTGACATTCATAATTTTATTCACCAAATTTAAAAATGTGATACCATATAAAAGACAAAAAGAGAAAAAAATTGTTATAACAATAAATAGCATAAAGACTAAAACACCATAAATTTGTTTTAAAACTTGTAGTTGTCCCGAAGCTATCATTTGCCTTTCTCATAAGACCCCTCCATTCTTTCCAATTCGAACTAAATTTTCCAAAATTGGAAATAATGTCACCTGCTTGCCCCAATAGGACAGAGACATGGAGATCAGAGACAGAGCAAAGAGAGGGCGGAAAAGACAGCACAGGAGGAGTAGGACACGAGTACATGAGGACGCGGATCCCGTCTGAATCTTACTAGACTGCAACTGTGAGCAAATATCTCTTGAACTTCAACAGTCTCACCTATCAAAATCCAGAAATAATAATATAGTTTTCTATGCTCTGTATTACACAGCTATTCCTGTCATTAAAATAATTACATAGAATTAGCACTGCATAAACTTTTACTTCCTAGCCAAGTCTTTATGATGTATATTTGTTATTTTCCAAAATTGTAAATCAGCGCTTCATACTTCACAAACTTCAGCCCTCAGGCCAAATTCACCCCACTGCTGATTTTTGTAAATAAAGTTTTATTGGAAAGAAACACAACCATTCACACAACCTTACTGTCTGCGGCTACAGAAGAGCTGTAGGTAAAATAGCACGTGGCCTACAAAGTCAAAAATATTTATTACTCAACCCTTTTCTGAAAAGTTTGCTGACCCCTAATTGAAATGATAGAACATCATAATTTTTTAAAGCTCATAGAGTTGTTATATCCTTAAAACATATCAGTTCCTTGCACAGAACAAATCTATGATACATTGCTGAGGGTTACAGTTTATTTTAATTAAAATGATGTTTTGGCAGCTCTTAACCTGGGTGATTCTAAGCCTTGTTAAAGATACAATAGAGTAACAACTCAGACTTTAAAATAGTGACCAACTATGGAGTGCCTACTGCGTGCCAAGTGCTGAGTACACAATGATAAGAGTGCCGTTGTCTCTGTGCTCATGATATATAGCGCAATCGGGGTTTACAAACCAAACGGCATCACTTGCATTTAGATAAAGTAAACCCATATTGAGGACCTAATATGCAGCTGCCCCTTTAGTATCTATTATCTCATTTATTCCTTCCAATAAGTCAGAGAGAGAAATTTTACTATCCCAATATGACTGATGAGAAAACTAGAACTCAAAAAGCCCAGTTACTCTTAGTCCTGATGCTAGAAAATAGAATGATCAATAACCTGAGCACTTCTGTGGCTCCTTGATCCCAAGAATAAAGATGAGCTACATACACAGCTTCAATACCAGGACAGCTTAGACCCCAAAGGCATCACTCCCACCACAGCTTGTCCACTTCTCAGCTCACACCCGGCTGTCAGTGAAGATGCTCCCCAGCTAAGGTCTGTGCACTGATGGAGTCAATTCAATGTCACACAAAGGAGGGAAGAGTCATGTCCTACAGCCTGTGGAAACTACTAAGGAGAGGTTTTGAGTAAGCAATTCTGTGACTTTTAAATAATGATCATGAATCAGAATCTTTTCAAACCCTCATGCTGCCTGCTTATTTCCAAAAAGCCATAGATCGGGGACTAGAGCCTTTATTACACATCTGCTTCAAATGGCCTGAGTTTTGTTTCTGTTCTTTTCTCTGTAAACAACTTAGAGAGCACTTTGAGCACTGTGCTACACTAGGAGTTTATACGTAGAATCCACAAAATCCAAGAATAACATGTTTCATAGCCTACCCCACTGCATCACTACCAGTGATTGAAGAGGGACAAAACAGGACAGTTTGGAGCCAAAGGTAATTTACACTTTTCAGATGCCTGTATTTTCTAACTCATTTCATCAATGCTTCTATCCTGTTCAATCATGACTACAACTCCATACCTGTTCAGAACAATTTCCTACACATCCTCACTAGCTAATATTTTTTTTCCTCTGGCACCTCAGACAGAACCTAACAAACAAAAATCTCTCCCTTCTTCTTTTCCCTGGTTTCATCTCTCATCTCTATCTCTCTCAGTTCCATTCCCTAGCCCTCTGCCCCAACCCATTTGCTCTCTTTCTCTCCCTCAGTTCCTCCCTCTTTTTCCTCCTTCGGTAAAACTATTTCTGTGGAATTAATTCACCTGAAGAACACACCACACATTAAAACATTGGATCATTTTCAAAACCAGGTTCACGATTGTTGAAGAAGATGATACAACTTTGGAATACTTTCAAGGCATTAGAGGTCAATCAGAACAATTTTCAGTCTTGAAGGAAAGTTATGCCGTTGGATTTCTCCCAGTTCTATGGAACCCATCCCAGCCTATAACTGAATGAGGATTGTCACTTAGGAAGTATCTACGGACTATAGTTACATCTAGAATGCAGACCATGTCCTACCACATGAGACCTTAAAGTTGTGAATGCCTAACCTGTAAACCACTTACAAGAGATTCCAAAAGAATCTAAAGTAACATATGATTGTCATAGGAGAAATTAAGTTCCTATGAACCAGATTTAAACCACAGAATACTAACATAACTGAAAATATAACCAAAAGAGCTATAAAAGTTTTGAGTGGGGGAGTGACAGAAAAATTTGAGGTGGTATAAATAGCATAAATTATAAATAATACCTATCATTTGAGAAAACTTAAAATATAGGAAAATAAAGGAAAAATAATGCTAACTCGTAAGTCCATTAAAATCCATTATTTCCTTCTTTCTATGTGCTTTTTACATATTGAGCTCATACTATATTTATAATCTTATGCTCTTTTTGTTATTTAATCATTAAACCTAAATATTTATCCATGTTTTAAATTTCTATTTATAAGAATTATTTTTAATGACTATATGGATGTGCCATAAATTAGTCACCCATCCTCTCATGAAACACTTAGGTGGCTTTCCATTTATAAATATAGTGATATTTATAATATAAATAGTGATATTTTAATTTTTTTTTACTCTTTTAGCTAAATTTCAAATGCTCTTCTCACACATA